>SJYA01004843.1:0-27027 GCA_006410615.1 Neotragus moschatus
AAAAAAAAAAAAAAAGATGAAAGCCCCAAGAAAAAAGTGGGGGAAAGGATATAACCGAGAAATCCACACAAAAATTTGCACTAAAGTTCCTACAAATGAATAAACAAATATGCAGTAAAATGTTGAGATTTCATATTGTGCAAGATGGAAAAAAAATCAGTCCCTTGTTGGTGAAGGTGTCAGGAAATAAACAATCTCTTCTTTCGACTGGGAAAGGTAAATTGTGCAGTCATTCACAGTGATAATCAGGCAAAGATGCTCTTTTACCTACTCATTTAAATGACAGTATTTTCCTATGAACATTATAAATGTATGAAACAAAAACCATTATTTTAATTGCAGAAAATACAAAGCTCAAATAACCATCAAAAAAGAATATACTTAAAATATCATACTGTATCTGTATAGTGAAATACCATGCAGTCTTTGTACTGCTTAGGTAGATCTACCTTTGATCAAATGGAAAGATTTCCATAAAGTAAAAAGAAACAAAAAGAAACAGCTTGCATAGACAGTGTGAATTCATCTTTATATTAAGACCTGCAAGTGTTCAATAAAGTGGTTTGAAGAATAAAATAAAATGAGGGGGAATTCTCTGGTGGCCCAGTAGTGAAGAATCCATCTTTCTACTGCAGGGAGCACAGGTTCAGTTCCTGATTGGACAACTAAAATCCTGAAAGCTGCATAGTGCAGCTAAGAAAAAAAAAAAAAAAAGTAATAGAAATAAAAAAAATAGTGAATCACAAAAAAGATTTCACAAAGAGAAATCTTATACACAAAGAGAAAAATGTTAGGTGATGTACACCAAAATATTAAAAATCAGATCTATGTGATAGATTTTATTTGATAATTTTTGTCGTTTTCTGAAATTATTTGTAATGAGAATAAACTACTGTTTTAAAAAACTCATTTTATTGAAGTATAGTTGATTTACAAAGTTGTGTTCATTTCTGTTGTACAGCAAAATGATTTAGTTATACATTATATATATATGCATATATATTTGTATTCTTTTCCATTCAGTTTAATACAGAATGTTGAATAGAGTTTTCTGTGTTATACAAGCAGGACCTTGTTGTTTATCCATTTTATATAATCGTTGGCATCTGTTAACCCCAAACTCCCAAATCTTCCCTTCCTCATATCCCTTCCCCTGGGCAACCACAGAGTATGCACTACTTTTTAAATAAACCTTTAAAGATACCCCAATTGAAATATAAATATGTGAGAAGAACATTCGTGAAGAAACTGACATCTATTGTAATCAGATCTTTGCATATTTGGTGAGTTATGGAAAAATAGAGAAGAAAGGGTCCGCGTTCTGGCACTTTTGGCCAGCTCAGGTGCATCTGAAAGTGCCCAGGCAGAGCTGCAGGTGTCAAGGTGGGAGGGGGTGGCAGGTAGCAGAATGGTGTGTCGGGGCCACTGGCAGTGGCTGCTGCAAGGTCTAAGCTCACGTGAAAAGGACGTAATTCACACTTGAGATGGCTTTCAAGTTGATTTACTTCTGGACCAGCAAACAAGCAGTCTAGAGGACACAGCAAGATCAGGACTCGAGTGAGAGAATGCAGGATGCTTCTGTTCCCCACTGCCCCCAACACTCTGCCCCTACAGGGGATCCTGGGCATGAACTTGGAATCCAACAGTCTCTGCAGCCCTTAGAGTGCGCTCAGAGCTTCAGGCTCCACATTCAAGCATCAGACCGAGGGATGGGTTCTGTCAGCCCTCAGGTTTCATGTTACGATTTCATATTCTAACTCTTGGACTTGCACGGCAACCCACTCCAGTCTTCTTGCCTGGAGAATCCCATGGACTGAGGAGCCTGGCAGGCTACAGTCCATAGGGTCGCAAAGAGTTGGACATGACCGAAGCGACCGGGGATGTACACACGCACAGCATTTCTGAGACGTAAGAAACAGGATGGCATGGTTAGATCACATTTTCAACATCAACCTCAATAAATATAATAAAAACAGTGATGAGTTTTGCTTATTGTCTCCTCGTTTCATTGTTTCATTGACGTTTCTATTTGTATTGGCAAAGCAAACTTTGGTATAATGCCAAAGCAAAATTTAATAAACACTATTTTAGGATGCAAATAAATGTAACCAAGGATGCAGTTTTCTGATAGTTTGGTTTGAAGTAAGGGCAAATTTAGACTATCTAGAGAAATTGATAGAATATATCCTCTTTGGGCAATACAGTATGAATATTATTTTTTTTACAATCAAACTTCTGTTGCATACTCTTTGGATGGCAAGGAGTTCAAGGAAAAACTATGCAATAAGTTTTTGTTTGTGTGCAGCTGGCTAAGAACAGATTTGTATGTTTTGGCAATCAATCCACCAAGCCAAAAGATAGAGCTGACATTCACTTAAGAAAATTAAGAAGTGTTACTTGAACTTCCCCGGGTCAGGAAGATCCCCTGGAGGAGGAAATGGCAACCAGCCCGTTTTCTAGCCTGGAAAATCCCATGGTCAGAGGAGACGGGCAGGCCATCACTTGTAGGGTCACAATGAGTGAGACCTGTCTGAGTGTGCGTACGTGCACACACACACATAAGGATATATACTTAATAGATGATTACTGCTATCTCTTTATAGAGAGATTTCCATACTGTTACACTGCTAACACTTAGAGAATTTCTGTATCTAGGGTCAACAGATTTAGTTATATTTCATCCTTCTAATTGCAAGGTTCCTTTGTGTGTGTGTTTTGAGCACTGTTTCAGGATGTTATTCAGAAGANGAGTGTGCGTACGTGCACACACACACATAAGGATATATACTTAATAGATGATTACTGCTATCTCTTTATAGAGAGATTTCCATACTGTTACACTGCTAACACTTAGAGAATTTCTGTATCTAGGGTCAACAGATTTAGTTATATTTCATCCTTCTAATTGCAAGGTTCCTTTGTGTGTGTGTTTTGAGCACTGTTTCAGGATGTTATTCAGAAGAAAAGTGCCTTGTAACAAAAAAGCTTATGGCGTGTGCATTTTGATACCTCTTTAAAACGTGTGCAGTGAATTGGCTTCACAGTCTGGCATTTTCAGGGAAGGTGTGAGCAAGTAGCTTCATTATGGATAAATATTTTAAAACACGTGGTATTTACCCAGAAGGTCCCAAAGGCTCAATGTGCCTCCTGCAGAAATGGCATGTAATAAAAAACTCCAGAATGAAATTTCAGAGGAAAAAAGGATACTGCACTTAAACAAAAATTCAATAAAAGAAATGCTAGAAAATCCCCAAAGCATTTCAACCAAGTTATGGATTAATTGCTTGGCACGTTTCCTTTTTTAATTCCAAGCTGCCTTTTTGTTAGCTGAGTAAACAAAGCGTCTAGAATAAGTCAACTTCAGCCAACGATGACAGCCCATTAACATCATGACTGATAATAGTGACGATCTCCAAAGGCTTTGACAAGGTCCATACATGAGCGATATTTGACCAGTAGGGACCGGATTGAGAGGCAAAGCAAAAAAAGGCTCTTCTTCTTTCCAGTTAAAAAACAATAGTGAAATAAATATAGAATAAGAAGGGCCTGTTTTCTGGATGTGTGTAGGCTTCCACAGAGTAGATCCAGGGGCCCTTCTGGAGGGGGGTTTGGGTACAGCTTGCAGTTCCTCCTATGAGGTCGAGGGGAGTGAAGAGGAATTCTTACATCCTAAATCCAGCAGTCTTGACAAGGCTGTTGTGATACCGGAGGGTTTTAGGGCTCGAAAGCGATTGATTGCTGCATCACAAAATTGGTAGTTAGTACACTTGTTCACGCCTCAAGGAAAATGTTTTCATTAGAGATCATTTTATTTACATAATGTAGATCCTATCTCCTTCTCTCCTCCCTGAATCCTCTGTGAGTTCCTAAAGAACAAGGGCTCTGCCTAGCGTATTGTTTGCAGAAGGTGTATAGTGAATATTAAATAACGTTCAGTTACAGACAAGAGGCATTCAGATTAGGTGTTTTTTTTTTTTTTTTTTTTTTTTTTTAAAAAAAAAAAAAAAAAAACAGCAACTACAGAGCAGCTCGTTCCTCCAGGGGAAAATGAAAAGGATCAGCTAAACGAATCAAACTTACATTTGGGTTCTGGTCTTTGGCAGGGCTCTGTCATGGCCATTACTATTCNTTTTTTTAAAAAAAAAAAACAAAACCAGCAACTACAGAGCAGCTCGTTCCTCCAGGGGAAAATGAAAAGGATCAGCTAAACGAATCAAACTTACATTTGGGTTCTGGTCTTTGGCAGGGCTCTGTCATGGCCATTACTATTCGCGCTACATTCTGGATTTTCCCAAAGATAAATGGTGAGGTTCACGCGAGGGAGAATGCTCCTAATGCATCAGGAAGCCACGAGAGGAGCGGTGTGAGATGAATCACAAACTAATAGGCCACCAACCCAGAGTCTCTGTGACCTTCAAAGTCCTGACATCGTACTCATCTATTTTAAAACGAAAACTTTGCCCAGATACATCTACAGAGAAACCTGGCTCCTGCCTGCATTTCATGATGGAGATTGCTGCTTGCTTCTGTGAATACTTAAAACTGGTGATGAATTTGAACTCTTTAGTTTTTCATTCCCTCCAGGTGCTGGGTTTCTACTGAAATACTGAGTTTATATACACCACTCCCGTTGTGATTAAAGCCAAAAAGAAAAGAAGTGTTCTAAATAAATAAATAACTGGCATTTTCAAGTTGAAAGAGACAGTAGAAATGAGTTAATTCAATGGTTTAATTTGGCAAATAAGGAAACTGAGTCCCAAAGGGACTTGATCTGATCCAAGCTCATTCAGTTTGCGCAGGAACTGACGCAGGTGTGTATTTATTACGGAGCTCAGGTATGCTCAGTTGCTCGGGCACGTCTGACTCTTTGCAATCCCATGGACTCCTCTGTCCATGGCCTACTAGGCTCCTCTGTCCATGGAATTTTCCAGGTAAGTATACGGGAATGGGTTGTCATTTCCTACTCTGGGTGATGTTCCTGACCCAGGGATCAAACCCAAGTCTCTAGTGTCGCCTGCACTGGCAAGCAGATTCTTGACCACTACTGCCGGCTGGGAACCTCACTAAGGCAGAAAAAGTGGAAAAAAACAGCAACCCTCCATTTGGAAAACACTATTTATATATAGGAGGATTATGGTCAGTATTTTAAAGCTGTATCGACCTCAGGTTTAGGTGCAGGGTTAGCCTCTGGTTACTGCTAGAAAAACCTTGTTGAAGACATTTATACTATACAGTTGTATTTTCTGAACTTAGAGACAATTCAGTGCTTTTCTTCTTAACTACTGTAGACAAGGCTTTTACTGGGTGCTATGAGGATGTGAAACAATGCAAACATTGCTGCTTCATTCCCAAGAAATTATAAGTTGTTAAATTAATTAAATAAGAGGTCATTAGACTGAGGTGGCTCAAACACACAACAGTCTATGTAAACACCAAAACCTAAGCCTGTAAATGCCTTGCGGTCATGAAATTGAAACCTAAGGACGACCAATCACAAACTGCCAGTGAGGTTTTACGCTGTAGCCAAGCAATAATTTCCTTTTTTTCTTTCTGCACTTTCTCTACGTAAGTATTTCTCAGCTTCTGTTGGCAGAGAACTCCTAACTACTTCCGGTTTGGCACTGCCTGATTTGAGTCCATTTTAAACTCTCAATTAAAAAATGCCTCAGTTTATCTTTAACAAAGTTCAGCACAAGAGGTAACAAAGTGAAACAGTTACCTAACCCAGATCAGAACATGATTGCCGCCTCCATAGTGACATAAAGTACTAGAGGAAGTTTGAAAGAGGAATGAGTAGCTTTGATGGAAATTAGAGAAAAGATTCTAAGATGTGGTCTTTGGCTAACATTGAATAAGGACTTGACAGATTATGTTGGGGAAAATCCTTCCATGAGGAGGGTAAGAGCAAAGGTATATTAAAAAATGGATGCATTTGAAGAAAGTAAAAGAAAGTATTAGTTGCTCAGTTGTGTCTGATTCTTTGCAACCCCATGGAGACCGCCAGGCTCCTCTGTCCATGGGGTTCTCCAGGCAAGAATACTATCCCTTCTCCATGGGATCTTCCCAACCCAGGTATCAAACCCAGATCTCCCACATTGCAGGCAGATTCTTTACCAGCTGAGCCACAAGGGAAGTCCATATAGACATATAAAACTTATATATAAATATAACATATATAAAAACTTATATATATATATATATAAGTAGTTTTACCTCTCAATAATCCCACCATAAATTGAAAATATCATAAGTTGAAAATGCATTAATTCCTCCTAACCTTCTTCATAGCTTAGCCTGGCCAAACTTACACATACTCAGAACACTTACTTCCATTAGCCCACAGTTGGGCAAAATCATCCAACAGAAAGTCTAGTTGATAATCCAGTGTTGAATACCTCCTAATTTATTGAAGATTGTACGGAAAAGGAAAAACAGAATGCTTGAACCGGTCTAGAATGACTGTAAATATGTCTGTTGTTTATCTGTGTGAACTCGAGGCTGACTGGGAGCTGGGGCTTATTGCCCTGCCCAGCATCATGAGAGGATCAACTCACGTATCACTCTGGAAAAGATAAAAAAGAAGTCAAAAGAAGTTCAATTTCTCCCGAATCCGTATCGTTTTTGCACCATTGTAAAATGAAAAAAATTTTTTTGTACAAACTTCCTAAGGCAGGAACTATCTGTATTTATTTAGGTTTGTGTTGGCCCGTCAGAGAAGGCAATGGCACCCCACTCCAGTGCTCTTGCCTGGAAAATCCCATGGACGGAGGAGTCTGGAAGGCTGCAGTCCATGGGGTCGCTAAGAGTTGGACACGACTGAATGACTTCACTTTCAATTTTCACTTTCATGCTTTGGAGAAGGCAATGGCAACCCACTCCAGTGTTCTTGCCTGGAGAATCCCAGGGACGGCGGAGCCTGGTGGGCATCTTGGGGTCACACAGAGTTGGACACAACTGAAGCGCCTTAGCAGCAGCAGCAGTGCTGGCCCACACAGTAGCCACCAGTGGCCAGTGACTCAGCATAGGGCCTGTGGCTTGTCCAGACAAAGACATGCTTTGACCAATGAAAGTGGCTTTCAGAGTCTTAGTGAAGCAAGAAGGACACGAGGTAGCTCAACAATGTTTATATTGATCACCTCTTGAAGTTAGACTATTTTGGACTTGCGAAGTTAGATAAAATACATTGCTAAAAATCACTTTTACCTATTTCTTTTTAATCTTTTTCAGTGTGGGTATTAGTAAAATTTAAATGATATATTAGACTTGCATTCTATTTCTGCTGGATGGTGCTGGGTTAAAATGACTCTAACGTGCTTTTTAAGGCCATGGCAGGTCATGTGTGGTTAAATACTTTCCTGAAACATTGTCCTGAGCCAAAGCAAATTTGCTATTAAGGCAAGACCATTGTCCTTAAATAAACGTCAATAATTTAGACAGGAGCTAAGCTGGCAGTCAGCATTGCCTGATGGATGGAGAAGGAGTTTGCTAAGCAAGTGAACACTGGCCACTAACTTGACCACAGGCTTGAGCCTATTTAAGAGTAATAACGCAACAATCATCTGGGAGCAACCTAGCATTTGAGCAACTAATTGAAATTATGTGTCATACAAATGTACGTTTATTGTCAGGGGATCTTTACTTAGCAATAATTTATTACAGCTAAAAATAATATAATTAGTAGCTAACCCCTTCAAAATTTTATAATTCACAATTTAAAAAGCCTCATTCCAGACCTCCAATAAATCTAAATTAAAGAGGCTTGAGTTTATTTCCCATGGCTTAATCCATCGGCGTTTCTTTATTCATAAAGCTGAGTACTATTGTTATAAAACGAGACCAAATAAATAGACAAAATGTCTCGCAATGAGGACTTGCTAGGCAACACAAATCTGGAAACACCATGACACAATTCAGGCTTAAGAAAAGGCCACGTTGCAGCCTGGATGGGAGGGGAGTTTGGGGGAGAATGGATACAGGTATATGTATGGCTGGGTCCCTTCATTGTTCACTGGAAACTATCACAACTTTGTTAATAGGCTTGTCTGCTGCTGCTGCTGCTAAGTCGCTTCAGTTGTGTCCGACTCTGTGCGACCCCACAGACGGCAGCCCACCAGGCTCCTCCATCCCTGGGATTCTCCAGGCAAGAACACTGGAGTGGGGTGCCATTGCCTTCTCCAGTGCATGAAAGTGAAAAGTGAAAGGGAAGTCGCTCAGTCGTGTCCGACTCTTCGCGACCCCATGGACTGCAGCCCACCAGGCTCCTCCTTCCAGGCAAGAGTACAGGAGTGGGGTGCCGTCGCCTTCTCTACCTCAATACAAAAGAAAGGAAGTTGCCATGTAGGCTCATTACAAGCAGAGGGAGTCAGAATCTGAGACTGGGGTACAAGTTAATAATTATTATTATTATTCTAATTTCGGTTGTAGGCAATTTGTTTCAGCCATAAATGCAATACATTTCGTAAAACCGTCAGGGATGCATGTCAGTGAGAACAGTCACTCTGGGTGATGGTAAGACAGAAATCCCACTGTACCAGTTTTAAAGTCAAGGACTCTGTGCACTGACTTCAGCAGAGGAAGTGGCAGAGAGGGTCTCAAATATGACCCACGAATTTGTAGAAACAGCCTGTGAAACCCTAAATCTCAAGGGCTCTTTTTAAAAAAAGATGCAATACTCACACTTAAAAAACCACCTCTACTTCCCACCTTTCCTTGGGGGTCTGGCAGAAAATTCTTGATTGAGCTATACCAAGACAAACAGTCCACCCCTTGTTGCAATACAAAAAGGGTGCAGAAACAGGCACAAATGTTTTAATATGGGAGCCTTCTGTCCCTGCTGTGATTCATTCCATTGCTTGTTCTGACCCTCCCCACTCCCATTACCCATCATAGTTCCACAGAATAATGTCATAATTATTTACTTGAGACCCAAACAGGACCTCCATCAAATTCATTTTCAAAACCAAGCATCTTTAATTGAATCACAGTTGTTTTTATCTACGCATAGAAAATAAAACCAGAGACTTTCCTAAGCTGCCATCGTTCAGAAGCTGCAGGAAATTGATTACAGAGAGGGCACGGAGGCTGCTGCTGTATTCACTTTCTTACAGGAACGTCTGATTGTTTTAGGATTTCAGTATGGTAAACGCATTCCTTTGGTGAATACAATTTTAGTGCATAGAATAGGGTTTGTGATGGGCTCTTCACTTATAAAAGAAGACATTTCGTAATGCAATAGTCTTAACATGTAAACCTCAGATGTATTTCCAGGCACAAGCGGTTAAGAACTCAAAAACAAGTAATTATCAATAGCACGTGTCTACAATGGAAGAAGCGTCAGCTGAAACAAGTTATATTTATGACGTTGGCAAGAAGGATACATTAATTGACTGCAGAAAGAAGCCAACATAATATTTACTTTGGATTTTCAAAAGGATGTGAAGAAGATCCTATCAACTGAAATGCACTTAGCTTTTTTTGTAAGGGAAAGCTCAAGAGGACACTAATCAGAGGAGAATGGACTAGGGTGTACCTGAAGCCTTATGATTCCATTGGAGTCATCCAGAAGGAATCAGCTAAGTGGACAGTCTCACAACGATAGCACAAGATAACATTTCCAGGTCTTTAAGAGAGCTGTGGTTTTCAAGGAGATAGTTACTAAGATGCTTTTGGGGTGGAACTTTCTGTAATGTTGGATGTGGCCCTGCTTTTTCTCAGATGAGCTTCTGCTCATGTTAGGCTTTCTTTAGGGAATAAATCCCTTCTATTCCTAACTCTGTTTACCCAAGCTCCACCTACATTTTAAGGCTACATTCAAACTCATACCTTCTAAAAAATTCCAAATTTGACTCCCAATGTATGCCTTGCTCCTTGAAAGGAAAGTTATGACCAACCAAGACAGCATACTAAAAAGCAGAGACATTACTTTGCCAACAAAGTTCTGTCTAGTTAAAGGTATGGTTTTTCCAGTAGTCATGTTGGATGTGAGACTTAGACTATAAAGAAAGCTGAACGCCGAAGAATTGATGCTTTTAAACTGTGGTGTTGGAGAAGATTCTTGAGAGTCCCTTGGATTGCAAGGAGATCCAACCAGTCCATCCTAAAGGAGATCAGTCCTTAGTGTTCATTGGAAGGCCTGATGTTGAAGCTGAAACTCCAATACTTTGGCCACCTGATGCGAAGAACTGACTCATTTGAAAAGACCCTGATGCTGGGAAAGATTGAGGGCAGGAGGAGAACAGGACGACTGAGGATGAGATGGTTGGATGGCATCACTGACTCAATGGACATGAGTTTGAGTAAACTGAGAGCTGGCAATGGACAGGGAGGCCTGGCATGCTGTAGTCCATGGGGTTGCAGAGAGTCAGACACGACTGAGCGACTGGACTGAACTGATGCACCTTGCTGCAGGTCATCTTTCCTTTCCATAAATGCCACAGCCACGGTGCTCTCCAGGACTATTTTTCTTTGTTATATTTATGTATTGGATTTACGTCCTTCATTAGGGTATAAAGGCCTAAAGGTCAGGCTTGTGTCTTATTTAATTTTGTTATTCTGCTTTCTTCTTTTCCTCCTGCCCCAAAGTGCCAAGCAGAAGTCTCACACATGGAAAGAAAGAGTTGCTCAGTCGTGTCTGACTCTCTGCATCCCCATGGACCGTAGCCTGCCAGGCTCCTCTGTCCATGGGATTCTCCAGGCCAGAATACTGGAGTGGGTTGCCATTTCCTTCTCCAGGGGATCTTCCCAACCCAGGGATCAAACCTGGGTCTCCCACAATAGAGGCAGATGCTTTACCATCTGAGCCACCAGGGAAGCCCAATAGAAGATGCTCAATAAATGATTTTTTGGAAGAATCAATGAAATGCAGGGCTAAACTTACTGTGGAGGGACTAACAGATCAAGGATCTTGCTTTCAGTTAATTTAAATCTGTGAGTCAGCTATAAAGCATCCTTGACATTGCAGTTAACAATCTCAGATGACATACTCAGACTGCCCTTTGAGTCTTTGACACTCCCTGCTGAAATTCTGGATGTCCTCTGCTAAAGTGCGAAATGGATTGAAGAAAACTACCTAAGATGAAGGAAAAAATAGTTTTGAGAATCTGTGGATATCTTTTGAACTAACTGGGTATGATAAAAAAAAAAAATTGAGAATTACTTTATGGCCAGACAAAATTTTAAAATCTATAGAAACAAATGTTATTTTAAGGTACATAATGTATGGGAGACAATTTCGATTCATCAATTCTACCTCAAAAAAAAAAAAAAACAAACTGAAAAAACTTATGAGAGGAAGAGAGGAAAAGACCCCCGCGTTTACAATCTGAATCTTATTCTCTAGTTATCTCTCTTTTATATATAATGTCAAGCAACAAGGAAGATATAGGAAAATACTTGGAAATTTCCACCTAAAACAATTTTTAAAAATAGAATTAGTCCTTATTTAAAAAATTTTTTATTTATTATCGTTTGGCGATGCTGGATCGTCATTGCTGCATGTGGGCTTTGTCTAGTTGTCGCGCACGGGCTTTTAAATACGATGGTGTTTCTCATTGCGGAGCATAGGCTCCAAGGGCACGTGGGCATTGCAATCATGGTGCATGGGCTTAGCAGCCCCGCAGCACGTGGCATCCTCCCAGACCAGGAATCGAACCCATGTCCCCCGAATTGCAGGGCAGATTCCTAACCACTAGACCACCAGGGAAGTCCTAAAACAATTTCCATTTGGTGTATCTAGCTAGGAGCCAAAAATGATTAAAGAAATCTTTGCATTATCTTGGTAATTTTCTTAGTTTCACATTAATTATTAGAATAAGAAACCTAACGACCTAATCATTCTTCAAGAAGAAACTGGCATATCGATTTCCAGTGGAAGGATGCAGGACAGACCGTGGTTTTAGGAGCATGTGGCTACTGGCCCAGGTGGAGGAGAGATCTTACTTATTACAGAGCTCTCCTGGCTATGCTTTGCCGTGCATTTTTGCATTGAGTGTCCGATACCTTTAGTGATCCCTCTGAGGTATCAGCTTTCTATCTTCTTTTCCTCTGCCACGCCTTCTGCGGAGCTCCTCAGCTGGCCTTTGGTTTGTTATTTCTGGCACTTCCCCTAACATCGTGTGCTTCTCTGATGATAAACTTTGTCTAAAGCAGGTTAGCCAAAGTGACAATCTTGTTTTTTCTCACCTGGAGGATGGTCCTTGTTATCTCAGTGGTGGAAGAAAGATCTGTCCTTTGTGGTGAGGCTCTCCTGGGACTAGACTGTGCTCCGTGGTCGTGGCCAGGCCCGTGTCGTTTCTGGCGGGGGATTGCAGTTCTTCCTTTTCTTGGGCAGTGGTCTCCCCGCTTATTCTAGCTCCCGAATCAGAGCGCCTCGCAGGGCCCAGCACCCTGCTGTTCCCACGTGCATTTTTGTAAGATGACCAGCCCCTGTTTTCTGTTATCTGACAGACTTTCATCTGTCGGATGACAATGTCGGATAATAATGTTTCATCATTATTTTCTCTAGAAAATTCCAATCCATGATTATGGTGAAGAAAATCTTGCTCAGAAGAATGACTATTTCCATTAATTTCAGTTTGTCAAAGGAGGCGGTATGTTCAAGGAGGGTAAATGTCTGATCTCAGTCAGCTAAAGCCCAGTGTTAGAAAGGTCAGCTTTACAGTCTTGTCTCAGATGGACTGATTAGTAAGCTTTGCTACATTACGATTTTTTCAAGCATTTTCTTTGCCTCTGTGTTCTTCATCATCATATACACAAACAGTGTTTTATATTTCATAAGGGTGTTGCAAAGATTAAATGAGTAAATACTTTTATAATTCTTGAAGCGAGCATATGGTAAGCTCTCAATAAATGTTCTGCGGTATTATTATAGTATTATGATTCATTCAATATCTTAACAAATAACTACTTAGCACTACCACGAGCCAGGCTCTGTGCCGGGTGCTGGTCATTCACAATGGACTGATGAGTTCTTATTGTGAAGAATGCTGTACAAGTGTTTAGAGGGTTGTCAGTCCAGATCAAGCCTATCCAGGGGATTTAGGTAAGACAAGTTTTAAGAAGTGGCACTGTCAGCTCAGATCAAGGAATCCAAAGATTATCCTTATTTCTAAAAGATTTACTGTATTTATTTTCAGTCCTGTGTAATATTCCACAGTATAATCAGACCTTGATTTCTTCACCCACTGCCATGACAAACAATGTCAAAATGAACATCCTTGTGTATATATATATATATTCCTGTGCTCTCTGCAGTGTTCTGTAGGCAGACACAGTGAATTAGAATTTCTGGGTCAAATCATAAGGTCTTTAGTGTTAAATGACACTGTCAAACCAAATGGCTTTGTAATAAGCTTTGTAAATATGCCATTAACTTATGTTCACTAAATAAACAAAATATATAATAGATGGTAGTGTGAGATTTGGATTTTGCATTCATTCCCCAAATGTTTATGAAACATTAAACTGGACCAGGTAGTCTATTAAGGGATGAGTTGTGTTCATCTGTCCTTGGATTCTTCTTTCAATGGTACTTTCTGAAAACACTTTGGATAGGGCCTGGCATAGAGCATTCAAAGCTGGCTATTTCTCCTTGTCCCTCCTCATCTTATTTCTCTGATGAAGGTAATTATTCTCTCTTGTAATTCAAAATATTTTTGTCATATGAATTGTTCAGTGCTTATTACTTATCATTTTGCTCTTGCATTATTATTTTTTTATGTTGGGAACCAAGGTAACTACTAGTGAGCTTCCTTGGGCAGTCGTTGCAGGAATGTTGTCAAAGTTTGGGACTTTGGGAGGAGCCGGCAGGTGTTTGATAGCACAGTTTTATTTTTTTCTTTCTTTTTTAATTGTGGTAGAAAATCACATAATGTGAAGTCTACCTTCTTAAATTAAAAAGAAATCATTTTATTTATTGATTTTGGCTTTGCTGGGTCTTGGTTGCTGAGCATGGGCTTTCTCTAGTTGCTGAAAGCGGGGCCCCTCTCTAGCTGTGGGGCTCAGCGTCTCACTGCAGTGGCTTCGCGTGTTGTGGAGCACAGGCTCTGAGCGTGCGGGCTTCAGCAGTTGTGGTGCGTGGGCTCAGTAGTCATGGTTCCCCGGCTCCAGAGCGTAGGCTCAGTGGTTGTGGCACACAGGGTTAGGCAGCATGTGGGATCCTCCCGGACCAGGGATCGAACCCATGTCTCCTGCACTGGCAGGCGATTCCTCACTATCGAGCCACCAGTGAAGCCCCTGCACTCTTAGATGTTTAATGTGTTCAGTGCAGCATTGGGAACTGCATGCCTGTCCTGTAGCAGCAGAGCTTTCTCATCTCGTGTGAGTGAGCCTCTATACTTACTGAACAGCAACTCTCCTAGGCCCTATCCCGCTAGGCCCTAGTAATTAGCATTCTGGTTTTCTGCTTCTGTGAGTCTGAAGATCTTCGATACCTCATAAAAATGGAATCATGCAGTATTTGCTTTCCAACTGTTTATGTCACTGAGCATAACACCTGTTTTCTTAGGTAGAGGTTACAGTCAGGCAAAATCCTTGTGATTCTGTAGAATATACCCTCCTTGTGGCCAGTCCCATGGGGCCTGAGTGGAGGATAGCTGTATTAAGATTCTATTTTTCTTTTTTTAAAAACATATTTATTTATTTATTTATCCAGGTTTTAGTTGCAGCATGCAGAATCCTCCATCTTCATTGTGGCTGGATCTTTAGCTGTAGCCTGTGGGATCTAGTTCCTGACCAGGCATGGAACACAGGCATTGGGAACTCAGAATCTTAGCCACTAGACTACCAGGGATGTCTCAAGGGTCTATTTCTATGATAGAGACCTCCTATACATCCTCTTTTGAGCTTCTTAAAATCCAAAGAAGTAGGTCCAATTTTTTTTTAAATTTATTGAAGTATACTTGATTTACAACATTGTGTTAGTTTTAAGTGTATAGCAAAGTGATTTAGTTACACATATACTATATCCCAGAGAAGGCGATGGCACCCCACTCCAGTACTCTTGCCTGGAAAACCCCATGGACAGAGGAGCCTGGTGGGCTGTGGTCCATGGAGTCGTGAAGAGTGGGACACGACTGAGCGACTTCACTTTCACTTTTCACTTTCACGCATCGGAGAAGGAAATGGCAACCCACTCCAGTGTTCTTGCCTGGAGAATCCCAGGGACGGGGGAGCCTGGTGGGCTGCCATCTATGGGGTCACACAGAGTCGGACACGACTGAAATGACTTAGCAGCAGCAGCAGCAGCAGCAGCATACATATACCCACTCTTTTTTTAAGATTCTCTTCCCATACAGGCCATTACAGAGTACTGAGTAGAGTTCCCAGCACTATACAGCAGACTCTATTGGTTATCTATTTTAAGTATAGTAGTGTGTAAATGTCAGTCCCAGTCTCCCAATTTATCTCTCCCTCACTTATCTTCTGGTGATGGTAAGTCTTTTTTTTTTTTTTTTCACATTTGTGACTCTAGTTCTGTTTTGTAAATAAATTCATTTGTACCCTTTAAAAATTTTTATTTAATTGTTGTACTGTTTTATTTTAGCTTCTACATATAAGCAATATCATACGATATTTGTCTTTCTGGGACTGATGTCTGACTGACGTTGATCAAGAACCCAGAAAAGCTGGGCCACGTCATCACTGACCACACGGTCAGGACTGGAGGTGCAGAGATTTTGGTCCATGTCTCTCTCCCTCCAAAGGTCGTGTTTGAAAGCAATATCCTCAAGTTTCTTTTCTGTGGAGGTCAAATTCCCCCAGGTTCTAGCTGTGAGATCAAAATATGGCAGACACGGCATGGTTTAGAAATTTGTGTGTCTCTAGATCTGCCTTCGAAAGTCCATGTGTTAGTGTCCAAACGGGCTCTTTTCCAGTTTCCATGGACTCATGTGACCCACCTCCAGTGACCCAGCCCAGACGCCCCCCTTCCCTTTCATCCAGTCCACATCACAATTGAGCAAGGGCCCTTACTTGCTTTGGCAAATGGTGCTAATGTTGATGGTTGGTTTTGCATGTGTCCTAAAGACAAATCTTGGCTTTGTGAGACCATAAGTAGTGGGGGAGTGGGGGCGGGTCTTAAGTCAGGGCTCTTCTGATCATGGGTGGGAGAAAACAGCCTCTGCAGGGGACCACTCCTCACCCTCCCCCCAGTCCCTCAGCCTTCTCCCCACTTTTCCTGGCATTTCCCTAAGCATCAGGCTCTCCAGCCTTTGGGAAAATGGACTAGCCTTCTCGCTACTGTCCTCGAAACAGACGAAGGGAAATTGCTCGGTCCCTTGTACATAAGCAATAACAAACATGGAGGCTCATTAAACTTCCCTTTTTATTTCTCCAAGATTTCTTCCATTAAGCATTCTGTTCTCCCGTCAAAATCTGAAGTGTGCTCCAGCAGCCCTTGTGTAGCCAAATATACGATGGGTCCATTCATTTAGCATATTGTCGTTTTCAGACGTTATGTCTTGTCAAAGAAAGACACTCACAGAAATAAAACAAAAGAACAGAAGTCTCCAAATGAATGGGCTTGCTTCATGGAGGAGAAAGTTGAAGTATTAAAATCGCTCATCAGATGTTCTGAAAAATCATTTCAGCTGCTCGGAAAAAAAAAAAAAAAGAAACAAAATTTTATTTTGAAGGATGTGTTCCAAGAACTTCCCCTTTGATTTTTTTTTAAAAGCCATCTGTCATGTTTGTTTCATTCCAGCCTTGAAGTAAATAGATTTAGAGCGTCTACGGCGGCCATTGAAACCTTCCGCAGAAGAACAGAAAACAGCCTGCTCCATCAGTGCCCTTCTGGTATACTTTAATCAAAAGGCTTTGAAATTGGAAAAAAAAAAATATCCATAGACATTTTGCTTGAGCTGGAATATGGTGTGCAGAACACAGGATGTTATTATGACCTACCGTTGAATGTCGC
The DNA here is from genome assembly GCA_006410615.1 of Neotragus moschatus. Classification (NCBI taxonomy): domain Eukaryota; kingdom Metazoa; phylum Chordata; class Mammalia; order Artiodactyla; family Bovidae; genus Neotragus; species Neotragus moschatus. The sequence goes on from SJYA01004843.1 coordinate 16,913, forward strand.
AAAACTTTCGCTTTTACTCTGGGGGGCAAGGAAAGACTAATGCAGAAGGACTTTTTATAGGCACTAGCAGGGTATTTCTTCTCCCCTTTTATTCTTTGGTTGAGCCCTCTGAACATGAGGCTTCATTTTCCAGATAGAGGTGAGCCCTGGGACTGCAATTCTTCATTTAGAATAAAGAAGCCTGACTTTTCAGTTCAGCTTGTCTGCTTAACCTCATGATGTAATTTTCACTTTCTTACTGATTTCACCACAAAGCTTGCGGTACCCCAGAAGAATCCCCAAGGTGTTTAGACATGTCTCCTGTCTTTCCTTTTGAACCTGATGCTTTTGTCCCCTCAAGGCCACATGGCAAGAAGACCCATGAACTGGGCGTAGCTCCCTCCCTGGAGACTGAATAATTGTTCCCTGTAAAAGGAGGCTTTCACAGATCAATAACGGCCTTGGAGCAGGGAAGAAAACAAGCATGTGAGAAACTCATTATAATATAAAAATATTCTAAATAAATAAATGGCAAGTACTAACATGCTCAAAATAAGAGTGTGGAAGTGACTGACAAAGTGTGAGCTTGTAAACTCGGATACAGGGCTGTGCAAAAGCTCCGTGATGATTAAAAATGACGGTGCTTATAGACGAGTTCAGTGATAATTTGTTTAAAATAGATGGGCCAACTCTCCCGCTTATATGTGTGGATAGAAGGAAAATTAGCATACGTTGTAGGCTGTGAAAGTAGCCTGATTAATAGTTTAAAACATCAAGGACTCGTTAAAATGTAAACAGGACTTAAGAAACAATGAGACGGCACTGAAATATTTACTGAAAGAATGATATCATATTTGGGATCAGCCCCGAGATAGCCCAGCCTGCGTGTGGTGGGGAGCGGCTGGTGAGGATGCAGAGAGAACACGGTGGCTTAAGCGTCAGTAGACTTTGGAACTGGGTGAAAGGTACCCAAGGGGGCGAAATTTCCAGAAAGAAGTAAAAGGATGAGAAGGCAAAACAATGTGACATACTGAAGCGTTTTGGAGTATTAGAGTGCTTTATCCAAGCTTGAGGTGAAAAAGCACCGTCTCTAGATGTAGCTTATTTTGGCAAATTTTCCTGAAATACTAATCAGTGACAAGATACAGGTGGGATGACCATTAATGATCTTTTGTCTTACTCCAGTTGGCAGAGCTCAGAAAGAAAAGAGAACGCGGCCTTGTTAATTTCAGTTCATTTAAATAAATGCTAAATTGATTTTAAAAATTAATTTAAAATGCTATCTTATAATTCAGATATTTGCATCACTTGTTTTCTCCCCTAGTAGAGGGTAAGGTATTTAAATTGCTGACTTTGCCTCTTGAATAACTTTATACCTGTTACAGGATCTAGCAGACAGCTGGGTCTGTATTTAGCACTTAGTACCTTTTTGGGTACTGGGTGAGTGTGCTTAGTCATTCAGGTGTGTCTGACTCTTTGCGACCCCATGGACTGTAGCCTGCCAGACTCCTCTGTCCATGGGGATTCTCCAGGCAAGCGTACTGGAGTGGGTTGCCTTGCCCTCCTCCAGGGGATCTTCCCAACACAGGGATCAAACCCAGGTCTCCTGCATTGCAGGAGGATTCCTTACCATTTGAGCCACCAGGGAGGCCCATTGGGTGAATAGTAACTTTAAACATGCATATCTGATAAAATATTTTAGACTCCCAATTGTATACCTTATTCACAGTAAATGCACTCCAAACCACATTGAAAGCTGGAACATATTGTTCTTATTGGTACCTAAGAAGAGAATAATGGAAGTATACCTTTTTTTCCTGCCCTCACTCCCCACCTTTCTTTTGGATCTTGGAATGCCCTGTGCTCAGCTTACATCTGCAAATACATATATTATTTAGAGCTGTTTGACAGAGCGCGTTCTCTTTTTCAAGCTAAACTGAGGGGAATGGCTTATGTCAGTGACAGATCCCCAAGAGTTGGTTTTTCCAAAACAGACTTTTGTGAAGGCTTCAGATTTTTCAAAGTGCTTTCCATTCGGTGATGTTGTTGGAAAAATATTTGCTTCCAAATCAGTGTGCAGTGTAAAACAGAAGGGCTCAGGCCTCACTGCTTTGCATGAGCAAGAATGAGAAGTATCATTACCGTCTTTGGTTCAAACAGTAATTCCTGCTGCTGGGGGAGCTGAGCCACGCTGGAAAGAAGCAGGAGCCTGTTGGTAGTGTTAATATTTCACAGCACTTGAAAACACCGTACCTGTGTCTTAGTAGTGGGCAGACTGATAGTTCAAACTGTGATTTGTAACACGTTGGTGAATATCTTGACACTTAGGTCAGGTCTGACGTCAGATGAGAAGACAGAAATTAGCATGTTTTGTTATGATTCTGTTGTGATTACAGCAAAAGAGACCCTCATCCCACATCTGGCCCACGTATTACTGTTTCTCCAGGACCTCAGAGACTCGTCAGTATTTTTGGAAGCCTTTGGTGCTTGGCGCCAAACTGAAGACGACAACAATCTGTTTATTTATTTTCTGAGAGGGAATGTTCTGGAAGGACCAGATGGGAAGAACTCTTATGGGCAGTCTTCAAATGACTCTCAGAACAAAGTTTAAAATCAGATATTTTCACTTCAAATGTGACCGTCCTTCCACCCTGAATGTCTCTGAAAAAAGAACCTGATTCCTGAGTCCCAGATGAGGAGGAGCCCCCAGGGCAGGGTTAGAAGGAGGAGATCAGACCGAGCAGGCCCACTCTCCTCCCTGCATTGCTCTTTGACAGAGTCAGCCTGGGGTTCTTTCCGTCAACGCAAGGCTATATTTACACCACCTTGGAAATAAAACGCCAACACAAGAGAGAAATAACTCATAGAGTTTCACTTAAGCTGTATTTTCAAATGACCTCATAGACTCTTTAGTTTCTACCTGGAAATAACTGTAGACCTGAGTACTTTCAGCAACTCAGGGAAATATGACTTGTGAATCTAATTCTTCAAACTGAATTACGATCTTTTGGTCTGAAAAATTCGTCTCAAAAAATAGAAGTTCTGGGGACCCTCCCTGGCAGTCCAGTGGCTAGGATGTTGCCTTCTTCAGCTGTTTGCAAGCCAGAAAGAAAGCTCTTACCAGACACCAAAGAATCAGGCTCTCACCCGCAACCAAATCTGCCAACACCTTGATTTTGGGCTCCTCAGCCTCCAGAACTATGAGAAATAAATAAATAAATAGTTGATTTATTTATTTTTAAAGGACTTCACCTTCCACTGTAGGAGTGTGGGTTCGATCTCTGGTCGAGAGTTAAAATCCCACATGCCTCACAGCCAAAAAAGCAAAACACAGAACAGAAGCAATATTGTAATACATCCAATAAAGTCTATGAAAATGGTCCACATCAAAAAGATCTTTAGGAGAAATAATAAATGTACAGGACTGGGTGGTAAAAGAAACTGTCTTGGTCTCCTCTGAGAGGGGATGAGACTTCTGTCTCCTCCTTCCCCAGTCTCTCCTTTCTAGACCCCATGACGTCTCTCTCCCACTCCCTTTAACTGCTCACAGTCTCGCCACTTGTTTTTTCTCTTTGCTCCCTCCTCTTTCCCTTCCTCATTCCCTTTCTCACACATAAGCACATTCTTTTCCTTCATACCAAAATCTGCTTCTTGTTAAGGGTCTGAGAAAATTTCATACAGACAAAATGTGACGCCTCTTTGAAACACATATTCTTGTGTCATTTGAAAAGAAATCAAAAGTTAAAGGGAAGAAGAAAAGAAAAGAAACCTCAGACATTGAGGCTTCAGAAATAGTAGGTGAGAGCAGTATACTGTGAGACAGAAGACTCGTCTGTGAGCCACTGTCTACCTATGAGACCTCTGGGTATTAAACTGCCGTTGTCCACATCTCTAACCTGGGAGATGCTTGTGAACAGCTCAGGTGAGAGGGCAAGCCAGAAAGCAAACAAAAACAAAAACAACAACTTTGGGAGAAAATGCCCTCAAATGCCTAGAACGTCCTCATGCTTATGTGTTAATTTTTATTTTTTAAATAAAAGAAACTTATGACTAGATGACAAGGAAGCAAAGAACAGATTGGTTCCAAACAGCTCAACAGGCCTTCAAAACTTGCTCTGTGTTTGGCTAATCCCTCTGGGACAAAAAATGCCTGTGCTCTTTTGGTAAGTCTCATTGTTTCATTGCGAGGCCGTAGACTGTAGGCCTCCAGGTTGCTCTGGATTCAGAATCCATAGGATTCTCTAGGCAAGAACACTGGAGCAGGTTGCCATTTCCTCTTCCAGGGCATTTTCCTGAACCAGGGATCGAACCTGCGTCTCTTGCATTGGCAGGAGATTCTTTACCACTGAGCTACCTGGGAAGCCTACATTTTTACCCACATTGACAAATGCACCCTGGGGTCTGATTAACACATCTGCCCAGCCTGTAATTTGGAAGATATAATTAGTATTATTTACTAAGTGCCAAGAGCACATTTGGCATTCTGCACAATACGGATGAAAAACCCAGAGTTCCCTCCCCAGGAGGTTGGGGTGTGGCAGCCCCTGATCTGGTAGCCAGCTCCACCCGTTTGATCTGGTCTAGGAATCTGGAACAGCTCCTTAACTAACCTGGAACAGGTCTCACTGTTCAATGAGAGCCATGCTCATACTTGGGAAAGATGTTGAAGTCATTTTCAGGGAAAAATTCCCAAGATTTGGGAACTGAAAAAGGGGGAGACAGGTGGTTGCCATAGCAACTTTACCATCTACCTAGAGCACTGTGGGGTGGCTTCTCTCCACCTTTCACAGGGAAATTCCCAGACCTCGGCTTTAATTTGGGCAAGACCCCAGACTGAGGATTCTGTGGAGAAGGAGAAGGGGAAAAAGAATAGAATAAGGCAAGCACATCATCCGCTAAGAATGAAGGGGGCAAAAGAGTTCTAGAATGCGAAGATACCCATCTGAAATCACCACAAGACTGTAAGTCAACTATGCTTCAATACAACTTGTAAAAACAATATGATAGGTAGAAACTTTTTAGAAGTTTAAGAGTTTCAATACCTGACTCATTTGACCCAAGGCAGAGTAGGAGTGTGTCAGGAGCAATTCACTGTGGTCCTGCGCATCCTCTGACTGTGAGAATTTCAGAAATAGCAAAAATGATGCCCGGGGCAAACCAAAGGAGGAGGAAGGTACTGATCGGGGAGGAGGAGAAAGGAGCAGAGGGGAAGGAAGGCTTGGTCCCACACTGGTCTGCCTGTTGGCAGCAAGCTCTAGCCCTGAGATAATGAAGCTTCTTCAAAGGATCAGTTGTGAACGGGTGTTCCAGAGATTTCCCCAGACTTGTTTTGCAGGTCAAGGGCAATCCTTAAAAATTCTGGGGTTTCTCTTCTCTGAATGCGTTTCTGTCCATTCCAGGAATAATGTTTAGCCTGGGGGCTTGTGATACATAGATTTTCAATTAAAAAATGTTTCTGTTGTTACTCCTCCTTCCATTTAACTTAAGACACCTACATCCAGCCGCTAGCACTGTCTAGCGTCTACCTAGACTCGCCAATATGTTTTCATAAAGGGACAGCACAGGGTTGTTAATGGGCTTGCAGGTTACCAGGGGAAATCAACCTCAAGCATAGGAATCAACTGATAAAGACTTCAGGACTTGTGTCTTTACACTAGGTAGGAAAAGGGAAGTTTAGATCCTCTTTCCAAGAATTCTGAGAAGGATAAATCGCAAAGTCACCTTGTTATAGAAGAGTTTATAATTGAAAAAGATGACGAAAGAATGTGTAATTGAAAGTTACATATTAAAGTCTTAATATGTCTCTTCTACTTTCATCCTGATGAACCCTCTTTTGTTGCAGATTATCAGTGGAATCCCCAGACCCATTGTAGTCTCCTCTCCAATCCCAGCCTCCCCTCCTTGTACCAAGCTCCTCCATGTCATGGGGTGATATTTTTCAGGAAAAACTGTGGAAACGGTATGAAACAGGTGAGAGCATAAAACAGAATGGTACATGAAGTCACTTACTTAAATCAGGGGGTGGAAGTTACTGCGAGCATCAATTATTTTAGAAGGCAGGATGTTCTATAATAAAGAAAATAGTTTTGTTTACAATAGCCAAGACATGGGTGCAACCTAAATGTCCATCAACAGAGGAGTGGATAAAGAAGATGTAGTACATATATTGGAGAAGGAAGTGGCAGCCCACTCCAGTGTTCTTAACTGCAGAACCCCAGGGACAGAGGAGCCTGGTGGGCTGCCGTCTATGGGGTCGCACACAGTCAGACACTACTGAAGCGACTTAGCAGCAGCAGCAGTACATATATACAACAGAATATCGCTCAGCCATTGAAAAGAATTAGATAATGTCATATGCAGCAACGTGGATGGACCTAGAAATTGTCATACTGAGTGAAGTTAAGTCAGACAGAGAGGGAGAAAGATAATTTGACATCCCTTATATGTGGAATCTACAAAGAAATAACACAAATGAAGTTACAAAACAGAAAGAGGCTCACAGAGAATGAACTTACGGTTACCTGGGTTGGTGGGGAGGATGGGGAGAAGGCATGGTTAAGGACTTTGGGATGGATATGTCTACATGACCATAATTAAAATAGTTAACCAACAAGGACCTACTGTATAGCACACGGAACTGTGCTTGATGTTATGTGGCAGCCTGGATGGGAGGTGTGTTTGGGGGAGAATGGATACATGTATATGTAGAGCTGAGTCCCTTCACTGTTTACCTGAAACTATTAATATCACAACGCTGTTAATTGGCTAAACCCCAATACACCAATAAAAAGTTTTTTAAAAAAGAGTTTGATCAACCACATTTCTACCCACAAGTTTTTCAACATGAGCTTTTGCTGGTAGTCCTGGGAACCCCCAAAGGAAGTAAAGGAGTCTGTGAGCTCTTGTTAATAAGTCGAAAAGCCTATAGGATATTACATACCAGAACTGAGACTGCATTGAAATTATATCCAATATCTTCAGTGTGGTGACCTTGCCATGTGATCCAACGTTCTTATTGACTGTTTTTTGGGTCCATAATAAATAAAAGGAGATCCACCCAGTCCATTCTGAAGGAAATCAGCCCTGGGATTTCTTTGGAAGGAATGATGCTAAAGCTGAAACTCTAGTACTTTGGCCACCTCATGTGAAGAGTTGACTCACTGGAAAAGACTCTGATGCTGGGAGGGATTGGAGTCAGGAGGAGAAGGGGACGACAGAGGATGAGATGGCTGGATGGCATCACCGACTTGATGGGCGTGAGTCTGAGTGAGCTCTGGGAGTTGGTGATGGACAGGGAGGCCTGGAGTGCTGCGATTCATGGGGTCCCAAAGAGTCGGACACAACTGAGCAACTGAACTGAACTGAATAAATAAAATGTTGAAAAGCAAGTTAGTTTTTTGCAATAACTTTTTGAAGACTAAAACTTTTTAAGCACAGGGTCCATAGAAGAAAACATAACTTATAAAAGGAAATGTTAGTTTCTGTGAGTACTCAAAAGGTCACTGATCATTAAGATTTTTGGCTGAATAGTGAGTACTCTAGCGTTTAAAGTTCTTTGATTCTTATACCAAAATATAAACATGAATATCAGATTAGATTCTCTAATTAAATAACTAAGATGGCTATCCAGTGACATTTGGAAGACAACTCAACCAACCAGCAGATCTTGGCAAACTAGCATGGTTTCATAGTATGTACATTTTAATTAAGCATGAAAATTTGTGATAACATTATATTAAATAATAATTTTGCACCTAGAAATGAAAATAGCCTGATTTTCAAAAAATAAAAAGCCCTAATAAATGATTCTCTAATTTCAGAGCTAGGGGAGATGAGGGCTTTACCACCCTTGTGATGCCATTGCCCCCTGGCAGCCTTGCTTGACCTTGTCTACAGAACTATTTACCCTTCTTTGTCTTTATGTGCGTGAGCATGCTAAGTCACTTCAGTCGTGTCCAACTCTTTGTGACCCTATGGACCGTGGCCCACCAGGCTCCATCTATGGGATTCTCCAGGCAAGAAGACTGGCTTGGGTTGCCATGCCCTCCTCCAGAAAATCTTCCCGGCCCAGGGACTGAACCTGTGACTGCTGCATTGCAGGCAGATTCTTTACCACTGAGCCACAGGGGAAGTCCTCTTTGTCTCTATCTCGGGTTTTTTTTTCCTGCTTGGGAAACTCTATGAGTGATTCCAGTGACAATTTTTTTCTTCCAACATTCAGCATTGTTGTAGGTTAAAATCTCTTGCCTAGAACATGTCTGACTCATTGGTGCTGTGTGATAAATACTTGTAAATGAGTGACTAAATTTTCTTTTTTCTTTACATCTTATAGGAGTATCAACTGAGCATTCACCAAATGCTGGTGTTTTTAGTGCTTTTGTCAAAGAAAAAAAAAAACCACTGAAAAATAATGTTGGCATTGAATTTAGATGTGATGCTATTTTTACTGTATCTATTATTAATTTTGATTGTGTGTGTATATGTGTGACAGAAAGAGAGAAAGGAGAAGGAGGGAGAGAGAAAAAGAGGGAGGGGTGAAGGGAGACGGTCTTTTAAAGTAAAAAGAAGCCACAATATAGATTTTTGTACCTCCTTCCATTTACACCTATTCTTATGAAAACTCAGTCTTGACAGCTGTGAGTGTTGAGTCTGTGAAGGCTTCAGCCGCACATTCTTTTCATAAAATGTATTTGTCTGGCATATAGAGTTGTTTAGATGAGTCTAACTCTGCCCAAGAGAGGATGTTTGGACCAGCTGTTCACTCCTCTGCTGAACTTAAGGCAGTCACCCCTCCCTTCTTGAACCTTTGAACTGATGTGGGCTTTTGAGCAAATTGCTGACTTGTACCCCCGCTTCATGTTTAGGGTCTTTGGTGATCTTTTGTCATCTGCTTCTTTCTTGCTGTTGTTACCTAAGATGAGGCAATGGTAGCAAAGTAGAATTGTCAACTCTGCAGCTTCTAAAGTTCAAATTATGCTTTTTCAAGTGTTTAGCGTAGATAAAGGAGAGGTCAGTTTTAAATGAGAAGCTCTTTTTTAGGCACTGCTGTGTTCTCTGATGATACTGAAACAATACTCAGTACTATTTAAAACTAAGCACTGAAACCTGGATAGGAGCTATTTGGACAAACATCATTATTTAAGGTAGCAAAGCAGAACATGGATCTCTCTTTTCGGTCTCAATAGAAATTCGATTGTGTTTCTCAGTAGCTGTCTATTTTTCTCTGAGGAGGTGGGTACAATCCATTTGTCATTTTCCTCCCTGTGTTCTGCTCGTCCTGGCTTAGGGTCAGACTGCAGACTTTTGAGATGACATTTAAGTTGGGTATTTGAGTCCCATGGAGATGGGAGTCCCATGGAGAGGCCCTTTAATTACGATGTTTCAGGGGTGGATTTTGCAAATGTCTTCCTGGATATTGCCCTAGATGAACAAAACCATTGACCCTAATTAGACCTAACACTAGACTGCTCCCATATGAAGGCAATTCTATTCATTGGTTATAGAACAGTTTGAGATCTATTCTGTTAGGCTGTTCTACCTTACTAATATGATGCATCTTTGCAATGTGATAATGCTCTTTGTAAACTTTCCAGGTACTTAATTTAGAAGTTTAAATATTTTTTTAGTAAACTATGAAGCTTGAAAGTATCCTATAAAGTAAGGGTATCTGTAGCTCAGATTTTTTCTTAATTTGACTGTCTTCACTTCAAGAACTCAAGCAATATGTACTGGCAAATTATTTAGCAAGCTGTACAAATTGCCAACATCTGCTGGATCATGGAAAAAGCAAGAGAGTTCCAGAAAAACATCTATTTCTGCTTTCTTGACTATGCCAAAGCCTTTGACTGTGTGGATCACAATCAACTGTGGAAAGTTCTGAGAGAGATGGGAATACCAGACCACCTGAACTGCCTCTTGAGAAATCTGTATGCAGGTCAAGAAGCAACAGTTAGAGCTGGACATGGAACAACAGACTGGTTCCAAATAGGAAAAGGAGTACGTCAAAGCTGTATATTGTCACCCTGCTTATTTAACTTCTATGCAGAATACATCATGAGAAATGCTGGACTGGAAGAAACACAAGCTGGAATCAAGATTGCTGGGAGAAATATCAATAATCTCAGATATGCAGATGA
>SJYA01004844.1:0-30690 GCA_006410615.1 Neotragus moschatus
GAGTATCTTCCCTCTCTCCACCTCCATCTCTTCTCCATCTTCATGTCTCAGCTCAGACACTTCCCCTGGGATCCCCTCAGGCTGGTGCTACCGGAGGTCCTATAGTGCCCAGGCTAGTGCTGCCCTTTTGTCTGGAATCTGATTCTACCAGGAGACTCTGGTTTTCTTTAGAACGGGTCTCCTGCATTGCAGGCAGATTCTTTATCATCTGAGCCACAAGGGCCATTCTTCAGAACAGAGATGCCTCTTATTCACTTTCTGATCCCTAGAATTCAACAGAGTGTAGCACCCAGGAGGCAGATATGTGCACCCAGAAGGTCCAAACCACAGGAAGCCCATGCTTAATGATTTGTTCTCACTGTTGAAATTCTCATTGTTTCTAATTTCTTTATTGTGGTAAAATACACATAACCTAAAATTTTCTACCTTTGACATTTTTCAATGTTCAGTCCAGCGTTATTTAGTGCATTCTCTGACTGTAAGTATCTGGAATGCACTGATTGCTCAGGGAGAGAGAATGAAGAAAACTGCATACATCCACAAAGACTGCACCCTACAGAGGATGGGGAGTTATGGTATTTATTTGAAAACACATAGCATCTATTTTAAACTGTTTCCAATATAAGTAGATTACTCTAGGGCACATCTTCTATTAATTAATTTTTTCAACATATTGTGATCAGAATAATAAACATTTAAAAATAATATTCCATATTACATATTTTTGATAATGAGAATAATGAATCTATAAAGTATTTAAGTTTTCCTTTACATGAATTTAGGGATAAAAATCAGTTTCTGCATTTATTAATAATTTCTAGCTTTTCTTTAAATAAGGCATTTCTATTGATTATTATTCATGAGATTGTGATATGAAAATTAGAATAAGACATTAGCAATTTATATATGTTACTCTTTAAAAAATGGCCTTCTTTTATCTTAATGTTTCTGACTTTACAACTCTAAATGCTTTATTCTTTTCAATTTCCTTCCCACCTGTAATCAAAATAAAAGAAAGGAAGGAGATAAAATGTATGTTGTAATTAATGAGGCTGCTCCTTCTTGGCATCATCATTTGCAAATTTAGTATGTGAGCTGTTTTACTCTTAATATTTAAAAACTATTTATCACTTAGAAATAAAATTTATTCATGAATGACACTTCTTTTTTCATAAATTATACATACAACCTAACATACAATGTTTCTTCTTTCCTCTAACTACCTGATAGATCACTTATTTCTGAGAAATTCACTTAAAGGGAATAGTGATTGTACTTTTCCTAATAAAACTCCCTCTTACATTACTTATTATGAAGTTATCAGAAAGGTTAAAGGTATCCCAGAGAAGGTGTGGATTTGAGTAATTCATTAAAAACTTTCTAACTAGGTGATTTAATTTTCATTCAATGTTTAAGTATTGATGGATGGGAAAATGAAAGGAAAAGACAGCAATAATTCAGTATTTTGGCTTATATTTTCATAGCTTTTATAAATTTAGAACTTGGAATATACTCATTCAGCAGTTAGCTACATCTGCCTTCTGTGGATGCATTTGTGTACACATACATGCTTGATGAATTAAAGCTCAGCAGGCAGGGAGGAGCCTGAAACAGGCTGTCTGTAATGGGGAAGCATCTAACCCTATTCAACTAATAGACCCCGGAAAACTGAGGGAAGTCACTTAGCAGACTAGTTTGAAACATTTTCCAATGGCATCTTTATTCTAACTATACTTTATATACTCCACAATAAGCAGGAGGTATCAGTTGCTTTAGTTGCTTTAGTTGAAGGGTCTGCTGTCTCCTCAAGCCCTCTCGAACGTGCACCCAGCTTGATTTAGCCCTCTTCCACATCCCCAGGCCTTTTGAGGATGCTGAGGAGTTTCGTGTGGAACTATAGATTTTGCAGAACTTGGTGTGACAGTCATAGGTATGAAAATCCTTGATGTCTCTCATAGCCCAACATGGTTTGAATATATGCTATTTTGAACTTACTATTGTTGCTTTTCAAATTTGCTGATTTTTATTTTATTTTCTTATTTATATTTGTACATAACATGTATGTAAGGAATGTGAAAAGAATGTAAGGGAATAAAGAGTGGGGAAATGGTTGAAAGAGAACAATAAATCAGGAAGATAAATGAAGGAAACTCACTAGGGATAATTGGAGAGCCTGCAAGATGCAACTTGGTCAAGGAAATCTGAACACAGTTTATAACCGGAAATAATGAAATGCAAGGGCTTCCCTGGTGGTTCAGATGGGAAGAATCTGCCTGCAATTCTGGAGACCCAGGTTCAACCCCTGGAGAAGGAAATGGCTACCCACTCCAGTATTCTTGCCCAGAGAACTCTATGGACAGAAGAGTCTGGCAGGCTATAGTCCTTGGGGTCGCAAAGAGTTGGACACGACTGAGCAACTAATACTTGTACTTTCACTCCTTTTGAGGAAATGAAACTGAAATAAAAGAGGCTATACCTCAGGTCCAGTATTGGCCTCCATAGGGACAGGCTGGTGCTTAGCTGTGACATCTCTGCTGGGCTATTAGAGGCATTAATTATACAGATTATGAAAGACACTGGCCTACTGGCCTGCTCTGTAATTTCAAAGGGCACCATCATCATTAAATGACCGACACAGACATGTCTGGGTCACACAGTTCTTTTAATTGGGCTATCTAGTGGGGGCTATGCTTCAGTGGGGAAGTGTGTTCTGCAGCTCAGCACAGAGTGTGGCTGTGTGACCCCATCATTCCCATTCAGCTGAGTCACTCATCTCAATACCAGAATTCCTAATGTCTCCACTGGCTCCAGGGAATGGCCAGGTAACTTCCAGACATACCGATATTACCCCCAGTGGCTCTGTGCTCTCAGACAACCCAGGGAATGTGATTATAGGATGGGGGCAGGTAACACAGCAAATCTCTCCTATCATTCTCTCTTCAAGCCTTTCAATTCCTTTTTCTACAGTATATCAAGGGAGATTTTATTTTGGTTCAATTTTTCTCTGTTTTAAATATAAATTTATTGATTTTAATTGGAGGTTAATTACTTTACAATATTGTATCAGTTTTGCCATACATCAACATGAATTTGCCACAGGTATATACGTGTTCCCCATCCTGAAACTCCCTCCCACCTCCCTCCCCATACCATCCCTCTGGGTTGTGTCAGTGCACCAACCCCAAGCATCCAGTATCGTGCATTGAACCTGGAGTGGCAAGTAATTTCATATATGATATTATACGTGTTTCAATGCCATTCTCCCAAATCATCCCACCCTCGCCCTCTCCAGCAGAGTCCAAAAGACTGTTCAATACATCTGTGTCTCTTTTGCTGTCTTGCATACAGGGTTATTGTTACCATCTTTCTAAATTCCATATATATGTGTTAGTATACTGTATTGGTGTTTTTCTTTCTGGTTTACTTCACTCTGTATAATAGGCTCCAGTTTCATCCACCTCATTAGAACTGATTCAAATGTATTCTTTTTAATGGCTGAGTAATACTCCATTGTATATATGTACCACTGTTTTCTTATCTAGTTGTCTGCTGATGGGCATCTAGGTTGCTTCCTTGTCCTGGCTATTATAAACAGTGCTGTGATGAACACTGAGGTACACGTGTCTCTTTCAATTCTGGTTTCCTTGGTGTGTATGCCCAGCAGAGGGATTGCTGGGTCATAAGGCAGTTCTATTTCCAGTTTTTTAAGGAATCTCCACACTGTTCTCCATAGTGACTGTACTACTTTGCATTCCCACCAACAGTGTAAGAGGGTTCCCTTTTCTCCATACCCTCTCCAGCATTTATTGCTTATAGACTTTTGAATCCCAGCCATTCTGACTGGCGTGAAATTGTACCTCATTGTGGTTTGATTTAATGTTAAAACTCAATCCAATTGTTGGGTTGTGGCCAATTACTTGTGTCTATTCTGGGTTACCTTGGTGGATTTCTGTTCTTTAGGGCTCTGATTGGATACCCCCTAGGAAATTTGTTTTAGATGAGTGTTCAGCCCTGTTCTATCTATTCATAATAACTCTAGGTGGGATCCTCTCACCTGGCCAATTAAAAATACCTGCTTTGAGGCTGGCCATAGATTTAAGTTTTTTCTTAGGGTCATTTAAATTCAATCGGAGTGATGAGCTAAGTCTCAATAAAAAATTAACTTTTTATCCATTAAAAGGAAAACTCCTACAGTTATGGGGAGGATCTACATGGTTAACACCAGGCTATGGTCATTTAAGTTTAAAGGCTTCTCTATGTTGGGAATGGTTAAATCATAGTAAAAATGATCAGCCTGGTAATTATGAGACAAGGCTGTGTACTTTATGAACTATGCCTACTATTGCCCTTAGAGAGAGTGATTGATATGAAAATCAGTGGGTTTGTGGCACTAATTTATGGCCTTGATATCCTCAGGGATGATATGAAGGTGTATCATGGGATTCCCATGAATTTAAGGTCATACATGTTAACAAATTACAGATAACCCCAACCAATCTACCACTGGTATGATCCCAATGGGTCAAGGATCTGTATTATACTGGTATGACCATTTAGCAGCTTGTGTGTGTGTGTGCCTTCAGTGGGGCTGGAGGATGTAATTGACCATATCTAAGCCTTGACAACTTTCATAAGCTTTAAATGATAGTAACCGGGCTATTAGCCTATTGAATTCTGAGATCTCTATGATGAGAAAGGCAGTGCTACACAACTGCAAGACCCTTGACACCTTACAGCATCTCAGGGAGATATCTGTGCTATAATTCAAACTGAATGCTGTATTTTTGTACCTGATAACTCCTTTAATGTAACACATTTGAACGACATGAAAAATCAGATTTCTGCTCTAAGTGACCCATTCTCTAGTCTTGACAATCTTTAAAAAAAAAAAAAAACTGGTGTGGGAGGCTCAGGGCTAAAATATTTACTTTTAATTCCACTGATGTTATTAACTATACCATTTGTATTTTGCTTGTTTCACAAGATTATTATTTCTTGTATTGCCAAGTATATGACTGAGCCTTCAACGAAAATGATGACTAGACTTGAAGCAGTTGATCAAATGTATAGTTCGATATATGATCAATGATTGTAATAGTGTAACTCTAGAAGGCAATGACACCCCACTCCAGTACTCTTGCGTAGAAAATCCCATGAATGGAGGAGCCTGGTAGGCTGCAGTCCATGGGGTTGTGAAAAGTTGGACATGTCTGAGTGTCTTCACTTTCACTTTTCACTTTCATGCACTGGAGAAGGAAATGCAACCCACTCCAGTGTTCTTCCCTGGAGAATCCTAGGGAAGGGGGAGCCTGGTGGGCTGCCACCTCTGGGGTCACACAGAGGCAGACACGACTGAAGTGACTTAGCAGCAGCAGCAGCAGGACGACTGGTTTCCCTCCCTTTCTCATCTTAATTCATCAATCTGACACAGATTTTCTATGTTTTTATTAATGCTAATTGCAAAGTGAGTTTTGGATGTCAGTTTCCTTTTCTAGTAACTAACAGTATTCATTCCATGGAATCTAGTTGGGTCTAGTTACAGATTATGGGTCTAGTTACAAGTCTAGAAAAAAGAGATGTTAGAGATGCTGTGAACAAGTCAAACAGGAGGGCTTCCCTGATGGCTCAGTCAAAAAAGAGACTGCCTACATTGTGAGAGACCAGGGTTCGATCCTTGGATCAGGAAGATCCCTTGAAGAAGGAAATGGCTTCCTGCTCCAATATTCTTGCCTGGACAATTCCATGGACAGAGAAACCTGGCACGCTATAGTCTATGGAGTTGCAAAGAGCTAGAAGACTAAATCACTAAACAGATCCTTGGAAAACAGTTACCCTCAGGGCACATGCTTCAGCTGAGACTGTCACAGGAATGCAGGGCCAGGAAAAGTCCACCCGTGTAACAATGTGAAGAGAGGTTCCACAGCAACCCAGGTGTTGAACAAGTACAGTGTATAAAATGGAGTTTACACAGTTCTTACTGTTCCAATTTCTAGGATCCCAGTTTTTAACAATCAATGTCATACGTTAGCTTAAGAGACCAAAGTTGTAAGTCCACCTTGCCTTGTAATTCATCTATGAAGCCTGGTTCAGAATTTTAATTCGGAAATCGTTATTACATAGTTATAAAAAATGAGATATTAATTTAACATAGACATGTCTGGTTCCTTATCCATGGCTAGAGTTTAATAAAAAGCTCTTTTTATTCTCTTTTTGCAATTTTCCCCAGAACAAACAGTATTCAGTAGAATCCATAGTGCTTACACATTAAATTTCTTGTATTATTGCCAACATTAGCAATAAAAACAACTGTTACAACAGTCACTTAGTCTCTCAAAGGCAATTTTTTCAATACATAAAACCAAGTAACCATTTAACCATCTGACGTTATACTCTGGTTTCTCTTCAGATCATATAAATCTTTCAACTTTGAAATATCTGACATCTGAGTGCATGCCATATATTAGCAGTGTCCCATTTCATTTTCCACTGACAATGAGGTCACTCTTCTCACCAAACAGAATCAGCTGAGAAATACAACTCCAAATTCCCATCCTGAACAGGCAGAATAAATGTCCCCAAAGATGCTCACACCTTAATTCCCAGCCAGTAGAACTTTGCTGATGTGGTTAAGATTAAGGACTCTGAGTTGGGCAGATTATTTTGGATTACTGAGATGGTTCAATATTTTCACATGAGTTCTTAAGAAGTGGAAGAGAAGGCTGAGGAGTAGTCAGAGCAATGAGATGGAAGAAAAGAGGGCAGAGTCCATGGTAAGGAAGGGGTTGAATCCCTGCTGCTACTCTGAAGATAGAAGTCAAGAACTGGCCTCAAGAACCTTGACAGGACCCTCAGTTGACAGCCAGCAAGGAACGGAGAATCTCAGTCCTACAACTTCAGGAGCTAAAATCTGCCAACATCTCCTTGAGGAAGGATGTGATCCTGCCAGGGGGCCTCAGCTATGGAACGCAGCCCTCGTCTCAGCCTGGTGAGACCGTGCTACACTGAGGACTGTCAGAACTATAAGGTGGGTTCTTTAAGTCTCTACTTGTGAGAGTTCATCACAGTAGCAACAGATGGATACACCACGTCTGGGCCTTCCTTATCACAAACAGCATCACTCAATATTCAACGAGAATTACAGAAGTAAACCTATGAGCTTCACTTTAGGGAATCAGGGGATTTGCAACCCTCAGAGGAGCTGGGAACAGGAAGGCTGAGGGATCTATCTATCTTGATGTCTGGCTGAGGCTGGAGCAGTGGCTTCTAAGTGCTTGTGGGGAGCCACTATCACGTACAAGAATTCAGTAAAGCTCCAATAACAATCTCAACTTCAACACTTTTACTGGAAGTGTATCTCCCATCTGCCAGAACATCCAGCCGTCATTCCCCAGCGAGGTAATGATCTCCCTTCCTTCTGTGTTCGAGATGCACACAAGTGCTTCCTGAAGACCTATCCAGAACCACAGAGACGAACAGGACCTGGACCTGGAGCCCAGGGCACGGGTGGCTCTTCACGTACCTGACAGAGCAGACAGTTGTAGGGCATGCCAGAGCCCAGCAAGCATCAGGCATGAGTCCTCTTGCTTCAGGAACACGGTGGGCTGGAAGCAGGGCTCTGACATTCGGAAGCTCGGCAAACTGCTTCAAGGTCCTGTAACACTCAGGCAATCAACTTTCTGATCTGCAAAGTGAGAATAACAGCATAAGAGAATAAGCATAAATTGTCCCTGGAGGTTTTGAGATTAAAATAGCTATTAGTATCAAGAATCCTGAAAACACTTTTGAAAATGCAGGGTTTAATTATTACATTCTCCACCCCCAAAACATAAAATCCAATCAATGAAATGAATCTAGAAGCTGCTGTCCAACACTGAAACCTAAGTACAGACCAAAGCTAAACACTTGTGGTAATTATGGTTTTTAACTGGAGGGAAAGGCCACAGATAGGCCTCCTTCTAAATATAAGAAAGAAAAATACAAAACATAGATCATAAAACTTGTAAGTCACATGAAGAAATACATATCCTCAAACATACATGCAAAGAAAACAGAAACTATATCACCAAGTATGTAGGTGGAAGACAGCTAAATTCCACTACTACATATTTACTTAAATAAAAATGTATCTTCTAAAATAAATGACTTTATAAGAATTTTCACAGTGACATTATTTAAAATATTAAAAACTTGGGAACAACTTAAGTGTCTACTAACTGGAGAAAGGAGAAGACAGTGGCACCCCACTTCAGTGCTCTTGCCTGGAGAGTCCCATGGACAGAGGAGCCTGGTAGGCTATGGTCCATGGGGTCTCAAAGAGTCGGACATGACTACAATGTTTTATCTTGACTCAGGAGGAAACTTCACGTTGACAAAATTGTCAGCAAATTGTAACTTGGTACTTCATATCATTTTATTGTTTGAAAATTATGCTTCAGTGAAACAGAATCATAAAATTCAACTTATAGGATGGCAGAGCATAGAACAATCTTATTTGCTATAGAAATGATTATGAAAGAAAGAGACTGGACCTAACTCAGAGTTAATTAAAATGTAACAGAAACTACTCTATATATGAAAGAAAAATTTACATAACTGATATACATAAATTATATATTAATACATATAAAACACAGAGCATAACCAAGTATATTTGAAGAGTTACACAGAAAGCTAATTGTAGTTTTTGAAGAGCAAAAGAACAAAAAATTTAAAAAATACCAGCTAGCATAAAGAATGATTAACTAAACTATGGTGCCTTCACATGCTGAATACAAATGCTTAAAAAAGGATAACTTTTTAAGATGATATGCAAGGTTCACCAAGACAGATTGTGTTATAAATAAGGAAAGTCACCAGGAGTTATACATGATGCCTCCTCTTATATTGAAACATATATACATAATAATGAAATACACAAAAAATAACTTAAAAAATAAGGTTATGCTAGAAATGTTATTTTAATCTAGGATATTGAGACTGGAGTCCAGGAAGAAAGTTCAGGGAGAAAAAGCTTTTGCCATCAAAGAACGCTGACAAGCATGAAACTTCAGCATGTACTTAACTGACTAGCAGTCTTGCTAATTAGGGAGTGGGCAATAGCATTTTAAATACCATCAACTAGACTGAAATTAGTTTATTAATTAAAAATCAGGCACAACTCTGGGTTAAAAAGGTTGTTCAGCAAAGACTTTATTATTACAAACATACAACTCTTTACTTTCCTTGATAAATTCTTTGAACAATTTCTTTCCAAATTTCTTGATAAATTTTAGATAAAGTTATATTACATTTGTAAGCCTGAAACAAAGTAGGTTTAATAATGGCAGACATTTTACTGAATCTATCCAGATATTTACCATAAGTACTTTCTTTTATCAAACACTTGCAAGGCAAAATTTTCCCCCGACTAGATTTTGGATTTTGTTAAAATTTGGAATTCAACTCTATATTTTCCTCCTTACAATAGTGGAAAAATGGCTGGTAACAATCTTGGGTCACACTATTTTCTGAATTTTTTTTGGGGGGGGGCACAGGTTCCATATGTGCAGTTACAAAATGAAGTAAAACAAATTTCCAAGTACAGAATTATTCAACAAGGCGTTCTCCCTAGCCCTGGGGAATAGCAGCAGCTTTATCCTTTGCCAAAAATCTCCAGTTCTCCTTCAAGGACCTCATGCAGTCAGTTTCCATCTCTTTATGCAGTCATACTCATGAGGTTTGTTACTTTATAACAAGAAAACAAAAGCAGCTGTTTCCCTTGTTTGCTTTTGCTTGCTTGGGTGAGAAGGCAAGGAATGACAGTGAAGACATGGGTCTTTGCCAGGATTCAGTCTATTTCCTAGTGATGAGTCTGAAGTCTTAAAATTGGAGGAGTGAAGAGTTAAGCTAAAAACACTACTAGAGAGAATGTTAAGATGCTGCATCTTAAATTAGCTACTCTCTAGCAGAATCCTCCAGAAAGAAAGAAAGTGAAGTCTCTCAGTCGTGTCCGACTCTTTGCGACCTGTAGACTGTAGCACACCAAGCTCCTCCGTCCATGGGATTCTCCAGGCAAGAATACTGGAGTGGGTTGCCATTTCCTTCTCCAAGAATCCTCCAAGCACTTTTCAAAGTCTGAACAAGAACTCAGCATCAGCAGTGGCTGCACGCAGAGGCCTCATCAGGGAGAAGGGTGTTGGTAATCTCGTGACAACAAAGGACAGTGCACAGAAAACGACGTAAATGAAATCAAACTGCTGAAGCTTCGAGGAAATGATGACAGCATTGAACCTTTGGGAACTTTCAAATATACCTGGGATCAGTTTGTAGAAGACCAGGAAGAAATAGTTGTGATATAATAATTCTATTTATCGCAGAGATAAATGTGACTTCTATAACCAGAATTTAGCTTCTCTTAATATTGCCCTACTATACTTCTTCGCAAAGTTATCAATGACCAATTGGTAAATTCATAACCAATCCTCAAGACTCATCCTAACAGAACACTTAGCAGTTTTTCTCCCTGTGAGTTTTGACCTCATACTAAAACACTGTTTTCATTTGCAGGTATGGATTCTCCAGTAGTCATGTACAGGGATGTGAGAATTAGACCATAAAAAAGGCTGAGCACGGCAAAGAATCAACACTTTTGAACTGTGGTGCTAGAGAAGACACTCAAGAGTCCCTTGGACAGCAAGAAGGCCAATCCAATCAATCCTAAAGGAAATCAACCCTAAATAGTCACTGGCAGGACTGACGCTGAAGCTCCAATACTTTGGTAACCTGATGTGAAGAGCTGACTCATTGGAAAAGATCCTGGTGTAGGGAAAGACTGACAGCAGGAGAAGAAGGGGCGACAGAGGATGAGATGGTTGGATGGCATCACTGACTCAATGGACATGAGTCTGAGCAAACTCCAGGATATGATGAAGGACAGGGAAGCCTGGCATGCTGCAGTTCATAGGATCACAAACAGTCGGACATGACTCAGTGACTGAAACACAACAACAAAGACCTTTTTAATACTAGACCCTCCAGCCATTGAAAACAGTGAGTCTGCCAAGACAGAAGATGGTTTTATTACATCTCCTTATCAGAAGATGTAATAAAACGTTATATATATGTATATTTTATATATGTAATAATATTTTATTAATACTTTTAGAAAAGCTGTTTTTTTTTGAGGGGGGGCTGCACTATGTGGCTTGAGGGATCTTAGTTCTTTAACCAAGGATGGAACTCAGGCCCATGGCATGAAAGTGTTGAGTCCTAACCACTAGACCACGAGAAAATTCCCTTAAAAAGTATTCTTAATTCTAGCACTGAGTTAAGTCATCTAGTTGCAACACAAAAAACTGGTATCATGCTTCATTTCTGTTTTTTTCTGGACCTTTATTCATAAAAAGTTAAGAATAACACGGGATATTTAATACTGCAAAATATTATGCATCCTCTATGTGCGACTAAATGAGAATACATACTAATTCATGATTATGTCTGTGAGCACACACGGGAACACAAAATGCAGAGTGATGATAAATGCTCGGCGAGATGATCAGGAACAGTCTTGTTAGGTAATTATGCGCTGCATTTATGGTATCTGAAAGGGACAATCGACCTTAATTAAACTGCCTTTTCTTTCACTTGAGCGTTGTTGCTACTAACAGCACTCCCACACCCAGCGGCCATCTCGGACCATGTTCCAGGAGAATCCACACACCTGCATGGCGCTCAGAAAATGTCATCTTTTGTCTAACAGACACAGGGAAAATGATGGGAGAAGCAGTTCTTTGGGGCCTGAAGCATGTTGGTCAGGAGACTGGCTGTTTCCTGGCTCCACGGTTCCAGTGCCGTGGGATGGAACAAAAAGCACACTGGATGGCAGGATGTCTGTGCCTTCTGTAGAGTACGTGGGTGTTGGGGTAAGTGCCTCTACAACCGCAGGCCCCGGGCAAGTGGTTCTTCCAGCCTGGGCTTAAAAGTGCTTTCAAATAGAAAGAATCTATATTATGTAAGCTCTATAATTGTTCCTCTTTTGGGAAAAAACCTCTAAAAATCATCCTCAAATTTTACCAAAATCTTGCATAATTCTAAGACTTCCATGGTTCTTCCCTAGGGAATCTACAGTGGATTTATTTGCTTTCCTTAGTTTCTCTGTCAAGCATGTATTCCAGTATTCATCATATTGGCCACTCTCTTGTTACTACTAACTACTCACTGTGTTACTTCCCTGACTGACAAATTTTAACTTTCAAGGAATCAATGAAGATGTCACTTTCAAAATTTAGCCTGCACCTGGTCAGTTAGGCCTTCGTAGCCAACCCTTCTGTGTAATGCATGGTGGGACTGAGTTTGTTGGGAGGAGTCTGGACAACTGAATACTGAATAGGGCCTCCTGTGAGATTTTAGGAAGCTAAACTGCCCCCTTGCTGATGACTCCATCAAACATCTACGCACAGGATTAATGAGGCCAGCATACTAACCCCCGCCTCAGAATCTGCCTCCAGGACACAAAACTGTGGCAGGACTGTTTATTATCTGCAGGTGCTGGAAGTTTCAGGAATGGAGACTCATCATTCAAGAATGACTGTGATGAAAAACATCAATTCTGTCCTTTAAGAGTTCTAACATCTCAGGACCTGGGCCTTGGGGCTGAGGGCCTGAAACCCAGGACACGGAACCAAGAATTTACTGCCATTTCTTTATGACATTTACAGAGCCTTGTAGCTTTGTTTCATAATAACTACTCATTTAGGGCTCCCCTGGTGGCTCAGACAGTAAAGAATCTGCCTGTAATGTAGGAGATCTGAGTTTGATCCCTGGGTTGGGAAGATCCCCTAGAGAAGGGAATGGTAACCCACTCCAGTATTCTTGCCTGGGAAATCCCATGGACAGAGGAGCTGGCAGGCTACAGTCCATGGGGTCGCAAAGAATCAGACAGAACTGAGCTAATTATTAAAATACCAAATTCTTTGGACTTCATTTGTTTCCTCTGTCTTTGTTGTCATTTATAATTATATATCATATATGTAAACATTTATTTTTCTTTTTTTAAGGCTAACATTTATTTCTTAAAAGTTAACATGTGCAAACCAAAAAACCACAAGAAGTATAAAATAAAGTCATTCATAATCACAACCAATTTGCCATTTGATTTGTCCTTCCAGGTCTTGTTTATGTATCTATACATTAATTTTAATGTAATTAAGATCTCAATTATGTATCATGCTTTTTCACATATCATGAACTCTACCACTTCAAAGTTCCAAAGCTATGAGTATTTTGATGATCAAAAATAAACTATACTGACTCAATCTGGTAGGAAGAAAATGTAATCCTATTTCTTGGCAACAAAAATTTCAAAAGAAACAAAAATGGCAACAGGCTTCCAGATAAAGATATTGGCAGAGTTATGATTAAAATACTACATTTTGTTAATTTGCTTCTATGACATTATCACCATGACATTGGCATCCTTTCCAATGACTTTCTTTGACTTTTCGTGTTTAAAAAATTGTCAACATATTCTGTTTCTGCTTAGACTGAAGTCTATTCAAATATTTTATCTACCTGTGATCTTTAGAAACATATTCGAATCTATTTTAAAAGGAGAGGTACTTTTAATTACCAGTGAGTTCTGAAATAAAGAACCAGTATTTGCTCCAATTGCATATCTTTATGAATTTTATGAGTACATTTGCTTTAAGTCACTGATTCATCATTAAAATGTAAACAATAGATAATATATATTTTTGTATATATATTCACACACATTTTTTCAGCTAAGGGAGTTTGTTTTCATTTATATTTTTTTAAAAAATTTATTTCACCCAGAAGTCAAATTGTAAGTTTTATACCAATATGTATTAACCATATATTCACTGGTATAAAAATTACATAATTTTCTTAAAAAAAAAAAACTAGACTCATGTTCAGTATGTTGTTTTAATAAAATGGAGATGGGTCTCATAAACCAATGTGATGCATATGGAAATGGACTTTCTGGCTTTCGTCTTAAAAGATTCATTCTTTGGGGTTTTGGTCTTGGAGTATATTTGTGGCAAAAATATATATATATTATACAGGAATACAAGACTAACTCTCCAAGGTATCTTTTAAAAGTATTTGTCTATGTTTGCGTTCCACCCAGTGTTAAATCAGAATCTCTAGGAACAGCATCAGGTGTTTGTATCTGAATCGTTTCTGAGGTGATTCCACTGAGCCTGCTGGTCAAGATCCACAGACTTAGGAAGTTGAAAGCTTCTAACAGACAAAAGGAATAGATTGAAGGGGTGAAACTAAGGCCCTTAGTTCCAAACTAAAGAAAATCATTTGCGCTGACGAGAATATTTAAAAAGGAAGCTAAAATAAACAGACAGGAGGAGTCCTCAAAACTCATCATCAGGCTCACAAGGAGAGCCTCCAGACCAGTTCTGGGTATGGGTGGCATTACCACAGAAGCCCTGAGTCCTCATCTCCTAACACCACTGGCCACCCTGCTGAGGGCTGTTAGAGAATTTGTCCTCATGTGTCATGGATTCTAGCGGACAATATGAATCTGAGGGTGGTACTGGCAAAACCATGCTACAGCCAGTAGACATGAACATTGTCATGAACTGTGTAATAAAGTGAACAGTCTTGGTGCTGATGAAGCAGACAGACTGAAAGGGTTCCAGACACAAGAGCCAACAGTCTTCACGATGGGGTCCGTGTGATGATGCAGCTTGTGACCCCTTCACCCATGTTCACCATCTGTACTCACTGAATATGGCTCGGGGAGGATGTGGTGATGAATCACTCTGGATTAACTGTTTTCAGTCTTTTTCTGCTTATCTTAGTTCACTCATGGATCTTAGAATATTGATAACAGAGTCCCACACCCCACATTTCTGAGATTCTGACTTCTTTTATCTACAGAGAAACTCAGATTGTAATAACTTTCTAAAGGTTCCCAGATAATTCTGATGCTTCAAAAGAATCAGAAACTTCTCTAAAAGTAAAGTGCTTGTACATCAATATGTTATACATATTTGATAAGATTAGGAATCTGAATAATTATGAAAAATATACTAAAGTGAAGCAGACCAAATTTGTAGTTTAGTTTACATTCCAATCCCAAAGAAAGGCAATGTGAAAGAATGTTCAAACTACTGCACAATTGCACTCAACTCACAAGCTAGCAAAGTAATGCTCAAAATTCTCCAAGCAAAGCTTCAACAGTATGTGAACCAAGAACTTCCAGATGTTCAAGCTGGATTGAGAAAAGGCAGAGGAACCAGAGATGAAATTGCCAACACCTGATGGATCATCAAAAAAGCAAGAGAGTTCCATAGAAACATCTATTTCTGCTTTACTGACTATGCCAAAGCCTTTGACAGTGTGGATTACAATAAACTGCAAGAAATTCTCCAAGAGATGGGAAAACCAGACCACCTTACCTGTCTCCTGAGAAATCTGCATGCAGGTCAAGGAGCAACAGTTAGAACTGGCCGTGGAACAATGGACTGGTTCCAAATTGGGAAAGGAGTATGTCAAGTCTGTATATTGTCATCCTGCTTATTTAACTTATATGCAGAATACATCATGAGAAATGCCATGCTGGATGAAGCACAAGCTGGAATCAAGATTGCTGGGAGAAATATCAATAACCTCAGATATGCAGATGACATCACCCTTATGGCAGTAACCAAAGAGGAACTGAAGAGCCTCTTGATGAAAGTAAAAGAGGAGAGTGAAAAGATTGGCTTAAAGCTCAACATTCAGAAAGCTAAGATCATGGCATCTGGTCCCATCACTTCATGGCAAATAGATGGGGACACAGTGGAAAGAGTGACTTTATTTTCTTGGGCTCCAAATTCACTGCAGATGGTGACTGCAGCCGTGAAATTAAAAAACACTTGCTCCCTGGAAGAAAAGCTATGATCAACCTAGACAGCATATTAAAAAGCAGAAACATTACTTTGTTGACAAAAGTCTGTCTAGTCAAAGCTATGGTTTTTCCAGTAGCATGTATGGATGTGAGAGTTGGACCATAAAGTTGAATGCCAAAGAATTGATGCTTTTGAATTGGGGTGTTGGGGAAGACTCTTGAGAATCCCTTGGACTGCAAGGAGATCCAACCAATTAATCCTAAAGGCTATCAGTCCTGAATATTCATTGGAAGGACTGATTCTGAAACTCCAATACTTTGGCCAGTTGATGTGAAGAATCGACTCACTGGAAAAAGATCCTGATGCTTGGAAAGACTGAAGGCAGGAGGAGAAGGAGATGACAGAGGATGAGATGGTTGGATGGCATCACCAACATAATGGACATGAGTTTAAGTAGGCTTCAGGAGTTGGTGATGGACAGGGAAGCCTGACATGCTGTAGTCCATGGGGTCGCAGAGTTGGACATGACTAAGTGACTGAACTGAGGTGGCTCAGTGGGTAAAGAATCCACCTGCAATGCAGGAGACTTGGGTTCAATCTCTGGTGGTTCAATCCCTGGAGCAGGGCAATGGCAAGCCACTCCAGTATTCTTGCCTGGAGAATCCCATGGACAGAGAAGCCTGGTTGGCTATAGTCCATAGGGTTGCAGAATCAGATATGATTGAAGTGACTGAGCATACATGCACCAATGCACAGAACTTACAGTATTAAAATACAGTTTTCTCAGGAAAGAAATGTCAGTAACAAGAGTTATGCTGTATCCATATTTGAAGGAGAAAATCATGTCTCATGAAAAGTCAGGAAAGAATGTTAATTTACAGGGACAACATGCCACATTACAAGGCAGAGAATATAAAATGAACAAGTTTGACATTTAGAGATGCCATCTTGCCAAACAAATAGGTTTGTTCTGAATAACAAAATATAATTTTGTGTGGGTTAAAAGAGTATGAAAGGCAGTCTAAGTAAATTCAACACACAGGGGTGTACACACACACATACACACACACACACACACACACACACTCCTTGTTGGGTCCTCAGGGTTTTACTTGGTAATTCTAAAACTGACAACAGCTGGCACATAGTTAAGTCATGTATTTAGCAATAGGTAGAAAATCTTCACTGGTTGAAAGTGAAAGTGTTAGTTGCTCAGTCATGCCTGACTCTTTGTGACACCATAGATGGTAGCCTGCCAGGCTCCTCTGTCATGGAATTTTTCAGGCAAGACTACTGGACTGGGTTGCTATCTCCTTCTCCAGGGGATCTTCCTGACCTCGGGTATCCTGTATTGCAAGCAGATTCTTTACCATCTGAGCCACCAGGGAAGCCCTCACTGGTTACCAGACATCATAATTTGCTGTTTTCACTTGGCATCCCTATTTTAGGAAAATAATAAGCACATTAGTCATAGTTTAAATATTAAAACCAAATACTCTTTTTTAGATGTAGTAATATTTTTACATTGCTTTAAAGTTGAAAAATAATTTTCCCATATGTCATATCCAGATTGTCACAGCTGCCACAATTAAAAGAGGTAATGGCTGTGGAGGCGTCTTTAATTACGCATCACTGTCTTCTTTGTGGTTACAGCAGGACAGATGCTATTTCTCCCCTCCTGACGGAAGAACCAGTGATGTTAAGTGATTTGTTCAAGGTAAATCACTAGCAGAGTTACCTTTAGGCAGGGCTACCACCATATCCTGGCTCCTTTCACACATTAACATTCACACATATATGTACAACATATACACATACCTGTCTACACTTTGACACAGAGTTGTGCCTATAATTTTACTTGAAGCTATACATATGTACATACATATTCAGAGACATACACATACATATATTACACATTTGTATTAATGATCAGTTCAGTTCAGTCGCTCAGTCGTGTCCGACTCTGCGACCCCATGAATCGCAGGCCTCCCTGTCTATCAGCAACTCCTGGAGTTCACTCAAATTCACATCCATTGAGTCGGTGATCCCATCCAGCCATCTCATCCTCTGTCGTCCCCTTCTCCTCCTGCCCCCAATCCCTCCCTGCATCAGAGTCTTTTCCAAGGAGTCAACTCTTCGCATGAGGTGGCCAAAGGACTGGAGTTTCAGCTTTAGCATCATTCCTTCCAAAGAACATCCAAGGCTGATCTCCTTCAGAATGGACTGGTTGGATCTCCTTGCAGTCCAAGGGACTCTCAGGAGTCTTCTCCAACACCACAGTTCAAAAGCATCAATTCTTTGGCACTCAGCTTTCTTCACAGTCTGACTCCCACATCCATACATGACCACTGGCAAAACCATATCCTTGACTAGATGGACCTTTGTTGGCAAACTAATGTCTCTTCTTTTCAATATGCTATCTAGGTTGGTCGTAACTTTTCTTCCAAGGAGTAAGCGTCTTTTAATTTCATGGCTGCAGTCACCATCTGCAGTGATTTTTGGAGGTGAAAAAAATAAAGTCTGACACTATTTCCACTGTTTCACCATCTATTTTTCATGAAGTGATGGGACCAGATGANAAAAGACTCTTGATGAAAGTGCAAGAGGAGAGTGCAAAAGATGGCTTAAAGCTCAACATTCAGAAAATAAAGTCTGACACTGTTTCCACTGTTTCCCCATCTATTTCCCATGAAGTGATGGGACTGGATGCCATGATCTTCATTTTCTGAATGTTGAGCTTTAAGCCAACTTTTTCACTCTCCTCTTTCACTTTCATCAAGAGGCTTTTTAGTTCCTTTTCACTTTCTGCCATAAGGGTGGTGTCATCTGCATATTTGAGGTTACTGATATTTCTCCTGGCAATCTTGATTCCAGCTTGTGCTTCTTCCAGCCCAGCGTTTCTCATGATGTACTCTGCATAGAAGTTAAATAAGCAGGGTGACAATATACAGCCGTGACGTATTCCTTTTCCTATTTGGAACCAGTCTGTTTTTCCATGTCCAGTCCTAACTATTGCTTCCTGACCTGCATATAGGTTTCTCAAGAGGAAGGTCAGGTGGTCTGGTATTCCCATCTTTTTCAGAAATTTCCACAGTTTATTGTGATCCACACAGTCAAAGGCTTTGGCATAGTCAATAAAGCTGAAATAGATATTATTATGCAAAAGAAACACAGTCTATAGGATCCATAGTGAAGTGGAATTTTGAGCTCATCTGGTTCAGTATCTCCAAAGTCATCCCCTCAACCTTATACTTTATCTCTGCTGGAATTTTCCCAGCTTTCACTTCATGGGATGCTTGAAGATCTCTACTCATGATACATGAATTCCCTTCATGCTTGTCCAGGCATTTACTCACTGAAAAATGAAAGCCACTGGATCCAATGTATCAGTACTCCCAAAGTGGGACAAACTTATTTAAGGCCCTTCCTGAAATGCCAGATCTCACATATCTTTGGTGTTATACTGTCAGACAGGAGAAAGCTAGGGAACAGGTGTGTGTATGAGGACTGCTCTCACATGAGTACCCCCTGCACACGTGTACTTTTACAGGCATTATCCCTGTACTAACCTGCTGGGGGAGTGCTGTTTGTAAAGATGAACACGCAGATTCAGGGACACGAGGGCCATGCCTCCATGAACCCTTGGTCTCCGAGGTCCAGAGCACACCCGCCTCCTCTATGTAACAATTCCCTCCATGAGGCATCGCAGACATTTCCACACATTGTCCTAACCTGTCACGGTGGGCTACTTTTAGCAAGTCAGATTTGAGTAAACTTCCTAGGAATTTTACTTCCTACAAATGTTTCTTTGATATTTAGGATGTTTGCTCTAAGACAGCTGGGAGGAAACAATAGATGGAGACAGGACTGGCAGAAAGTAAGGCAATGCAATGAAGAAGTGTAAAGAAATGGTTCTAGTTCTGTATTCTAGTGTGCTGCATCCCCTTCTGCTGCTCTTGATCGTCCTCTCGGTGGCTGTCACAGGTTTTCACTGGTTTGGGCTTCCTGTCTGATACGTATCTCAGCTTCTCATCTGATTTGATTCTGGCCTGGAGGGCTGTGTCAGGAACCTCTACTCCCAGGATTAACCCAGGAATACCCACCCAAGAGATGACCTACTGTCCTTCATTGATTTGGAGGCTATTTGGCACAAATGCAAGAAGCAGTGTATTTCAGAGTGTGTGAGAAAAGGCTGCAGACAACTTCAGGGGCCATCTCCTTGACATTATCTCTTCCTCTTGTAATTCCTCTTCCACACCTTCCCTATTTCTGCCATAGCTCAGAATAGTTCTGTTAATTATGCAGAACGCATCCTGAGAATGTCACAGAGAGGAGACTATTGAACCTTGTTGAGTGAGGCAGTTTTCTTTCTCTTAAAGCATCTGTAAAGGAGAGTTTTGTTTTTTCTGACCGGACTTAGTTACTGAATTCAGTACAAAAACATGTTGAAAATACAGAATATCCCGAGACTGTATAAGACACTGAATATCCTCACAGTGAGCAAAGAAGAAGCATGGCTTCACCTTTATTTCAATTATTTATCCACAACAACAAAGAAACATTTTACTCAGCACCGGATTTATTCATGGCCGCATACTGAGGTCTAGCCATAAAGAAGAACTCCTCTCTGAGAATGTACAAAGTGGCCCTTGCTGCTCATCCCTCTGGAGAATGGTGTGTTTTATCTCACTTGGGTTTCCACATGAATAAGTCTATCTCTACTGCAGCACATGAAAATGCAAGTGTTTCTTGTTGGCTACTCTGCATTTGCTGAATGATTTTTTTTCTTCAAAAGATGCTGCATTAATCAAAATGCCTTCCAAGTTCAGAAAACATGTGACACACTTGTTTTCATTTTTCATCAGCTCATCCTCATATTCCTTTCACACCTCCAGATTGAATATTCATTTTTCAGAACTATGCCAAGGTGATGGATATGATATTGAAATTCTTTCTTCCTGCCAATTTATTATTTTGGGATATTTTCTTAGATTGTTACCACGAAAGGGTGATGGGCCCATATAGTATTTTAATCATCATATAACCATAAGACTTCATGTAAATTTACTAGACATTTAGAATATATTCAAATTATAATATATTTTAGCTTTTAAAGCATACAGCTCAGTTATAGGTAATACAGGTGCAGAGAGAATAATCAGGTTTAAATGGGCCACAAAATCAGCAAGGAGAAGGAACAAGGATTTAAGCAGCATGTCTTGATCTTGGCAGCAGAGCAGAGTCCTGTGTACCACCTGGAGGAGGGGATTCAGATGGTCAATGGGAGTCACTAAGAAGAAGGCAGAATTATCCATTCATTTGTCGACGGACACTTAGGGTGTGTCTATGTCTTAGCTGTTGTGAGTAGTGTTGCAGCACACGTGGGGTTGCAGGTCCTCTTCAGATTGTGATTCTGTTTCATTCAGATAAGTACCCAGAAGTGGGACTTTCAGGTCATACAATAGTTCTATTTTTAATTTTTTGAGGATGCTCCCTGTTGTTTTCCACAGTGCTTGCACCATTTTATGTCCTCACTAACACTGCACAGGGTTCTCTTTTTTTCCACATCACCAACACTTGTTATTTCTGTCAGGGCCATTTTAACAGATGCAGTAGCTTTGCTTTGTATTTCCCTACAGTTAGTGATGTTGAGCATCTTTTCATATGCCTATTGGCCATTTGGACATTTTCTTTGGGAAAACGTCTACTTAGGTCCTTTGTCCATTTTTAATTGGATTTCTTATGTCTTTATTGAGTTTCCTGAGCTCCTTATGTATTTCTAATATAACTCTTTACCACATGTGTGGCTAACAAACATGTTCCACCATTCAAAATGCTGCCTTTTCATTCTGTTGATGGTTTCTTTCGTTAAAAAGTTTTTTAGTTTGATGTATTGAATCATTATTCAGTATCCCTAAACTTATACAATGTTACATTTGGTTACACCTTAGTTCAGTTCAGTTCAGTCCAGTCGCTCAGTCCAGACTCTCCGTCACCCCATGGACTGCAGGACGCCAGGCTTCCCTGCCCATCACCAACTTCCGGAGCTTACTGAAACTCAGGTCCATTGAATTGGTGATGCCATCCAACCATCTCATCCTTTGTCATCCCCTTCTCCTCCTGCCTTCAGTCATTCTCAGTATTAGGGTCTTTTCCTATACTGTAGTAAATTGGGGGAAAAAAAAGAAGGGACAGAGCAGAGAGCCAGGGAAATGAAACTGGAGCAAACAGGAATGATCTTAGACCCACAAAAATAAAGCAGTAACCTGCGACACTCTGTTCCTACTGTGGCAACTGCAGAAAGTGCCTCAAATATATTCTGGAGACTGTAGGATCAGGTCCACAGGTGGCAATGAAGGCAGCATGACACAGCCTACGTGTTCTGATGGGACTCTGACAGCATCCTACTAGAAGATGGAAGACTTCTTTCTATATTAAAATAGAGAAATAAAACTATCCTGTATTAGGAAGTATTTTGAAAATATTAGTCCCCTATGTACCATTCAACATATGTTAGATCAATTTATTATTGCAGATTTGAAAGGCAATATAACCACACCCATTCTCAGTCCCTTGACATTTGATTGACGGTTGATACTTGTTCAATGAAGGAAACCTTGGGGTATTTTTGTTCTTTTGTGATTACAGGATCACAATTTTGACATGACAAAAACTGAGCTAGAACATGGAGCCTGATACATGTGGTTGAAGGAACACATTGCTATGGAAAAAGTTTAAGTTGATTTGATTAACTTAATCATCAATCAAATTAGGATTAAAACGTGATGAGGAAAGAAATGAGCAAAGGCAGATCCCAGTGTCTGCCCGGGTCTTCATGAAGGTAAAACTGACTTTCTGTTCAGTGCGGTCTGAGTGGAGGCAGGCCCTACCAGGATGGAGGAATGGAGGAGGCAAACTCTGAGCACTGTGCCTGCTGTATAATCAGACATCGCAAGAGACAGTAACATTGAAAGGTCTGCCTGCTGCTGGAAGAAACTCACACTTGACATTGACAGACAGGATGCTTTCCCACTAGGATCCAACAATAGGCAAAGATGCCACACACATTGTACTTAACCTAGGGACGGCAGTTCTTAGCCAGGAAAATTGGGGCTGAAAAAGAAATTAAAAGTATAAATGCTGTAAAAAAGGAGGTAAACTCATTTTTTATCCCACCAATGACATAATCTATATATAGACAATCATATGGAATCTAGAAAACACTATGCAAGATCTTTAGAATAAGTTTAGCAAGCATCAGGATAGATTAATATAAAAAACAATCATATTCCTATATCCTAAAATGAACAATCTGAAAACAAAATTAAAATAACACATATTATTCATAATAGTTTTCTTTTAAAACAGTTTTACTGAGGTGAATTGATATGGAAAATTGCACATATTTAGGTATTTTGGACACACACACAGATCCATGAATGTACTGACCAGCTGACCCCTTTATCACTGGAGCATCCTGACAGCTTCTGACTTTATGTCTATTTTGTCTGATATAAGTATATCCTCTCCTTTTCTCTCTTTTTTCAATTTGAATGGAGTATCTTTTTACATCAATTCATTTCACGTCTGTATGTCTTTACAGTTGAAGTGTGTACCTTGTAGATACTAAACCAAGGAAGTTTATCTAATGCTCTTCCTAATCATATGAGAAGATGCTCGAAATCCTTAGTCATTAAGAAAATGCTAACAACTAAAATCATGAGACACAGCTAGACATTGGCTAGAACAGCTTTCACACAAAAGGCTGAAAATAACAAATGTTGGCAAGAGTGTAAGGAAGCTGGAAACCTCTTATACTAGTCACAGGGAATGCAAACCAATAAAACCACCTGGAAGATGCTAAACAACAAAACATATGCTTCCAATATGACCCAGCACTTCAGTCCTACATATGTGTCCCAGAAAAATGAAAAATTTCTGCAAAAGGCATCACCAAATTGTTTAGAAAAACTTTATTTATAGAAAGCAGATGAATTTTTAGGTTGTGGCACATCCATACAATGGAATATTACTCATTAACATGATGAATGAACCTCAAAAACGTGATGTGACTACATATTGTATGGTTCTACTTACGTCTCTAAAAAGGCAAAATGTAGATATATATATATCTACATATATATATATGTAGGTCATATATCTGGAACTTGGGCTGAGATTGGGATTGATTGCAAAAGGGCAGGAAGTTTTTGAGGGATGATGGAAATGTTCTTTCTTTCTGTTTATGGTGAGTAGGATAGTAAACTCAGGGAATTTAGCTGCCCATGTAAATTATTCTTGATTGGCATCCATCTACGATATCCCCCAGACTATTAGTTGTGGAGAATTAGGGGACTTGGACATTCTAGATCACTTTTCCCTTTAAGCAAGGACCTAAGAGATTTTCCAAAGCAGGCTTCAGATCTGCAGTTTAAACTATAGGGAACACAGAACTAACAGATTAGGGCCGACTGACAGAGCCTCTTAGCTCAAACATTGAGGGGAAAGCTCAGGTCATGTGTCATGCTGAACCACACTCCTGTCAAATAATATTTAGTATCTAAATGCAGGAATGACAACGAAATACTTCAAAATGAGTTGGCAGTTTTCTCTTAGAAAAAAATTACCCTTAATTTGAGACCTCTTTTGGTTCAAATGCTATAGGATAAAATCCAGTGTTTGATTCTAGCATCACTGTCGTTGCTGTAACCATGCACTAAATGNTGTCAAATAATATTTAGTATCTAAATGCAGGAATGACAACGAAATACTTCAAAATGAGTTGGCAGTTTTCTCTTAGAAAAAAATTACCCTTAATTTGAGACCTCTTTTGGTTCAAATGCTATAGGATAAAATCCAGTGTTTGATTCTAGCATCACTGTCGTTGCTGTAACCATGCACTAAATGCCTCAAAGACAAAGCACAGAGAATCACAGAAATAATTTTAATTTGTCCTACAAGTTAAAGAAAAACTATCACATCCTATTCACTATTCATAAACCTGAGAACAATGGTGACAATTGTTCTAATTTGTCCTGTTTACTAGTTGCACAGAGACATCCATGCTCACACTAAGTATTCTAATGGTTATTATGAGCGTTTAATACAACGTGACAGACACATTAACCTTGAGGAACAAATAACAACTAAAGCAAATTGTATACTTTTCATCTTTATCATTAAAATGCTGTTTTAGGAAAATAATGGCCTAATAATTTCACCGCAGGAGCAATCAAGCGATAACACGAGGATTACTAATGCTGCGTTTAATATGGAACTCAGAAAACCTTCACTGCACGTCGGCCTCACATCCTTTGCTATTCAGCCAATTATTCTCAAGAAGTCAGCACTGATAATTACCCAGGACACTTAATGGAAGATGAGACGGTGAGAGTAAAACAGCACAAAGACTGGCACAGGATCATCCCAGTCCAGCATCCAATCAGTGAGAAATGCTGAAACCGACATCAGAAAACCTTAAGCGAACATTGTTAATATGTATGCCATGGGCTGCACAGGAGAACAACTGAATTGTTCTCTTGTATCCCAACGTGCTCCCATTCTACTCCACATTCAGGAGTGGAAAATAGTCACGAGTGGGTTTAAACACATGCACACCTGGCATTTCTCCCATCAAAAGGGGATGTCTCCATGCCTTACCTCTGGACCTGGGAGGGCTTTCCATCTGCCTGGAAAAATGAAATATACTAGAAGTGCCTCTGCTGTGTGATGTCAAAGCCAAGTGCTTCTGCATATTTGCCATCAGAGCACTTCTCAGCCTAAGCATGGATGTCTCTCTCGGGACACTTACTATTAGAACTCAGTTATCAATGTGGGAGTACAGCCAGGTTACAAGGTGAGGCCACAGACAGGCTCTAGGCAATATCAGAGCTGGGTCCCAGCTGACAGCCAGTGAAGCCTGCGAGGGACTCCAGATCGCCACTCATTCATTGCAGTGCATGGGAAAAGGCAAGTGAGAACCAGCCTCCAGAGCTCAGGCAGGCCATGGGACCATGCAAGGTCACAGGAACATGTGCCTGGGGTTGCTTTTGCCACCATCTACCTCTGCTTCCTTCTACCCAGTGTCTGTCTCTGCAGTAACTGAGGTCTGGACTCCTGGTGCAGAAGACTCACTGTAATCACAGTGATTTAGAAGCCCTGAGTGAATGATGAGCTAAAAAAGATGAAATCACATTGGTCTGAAGGAATTTCTTCCTTGAAACTATTCCTTACACCTTCCCAACTGATTCATTACAATCTAACTTAGGTCTCATACTAAAATTTCTCCTTCCTGTGCTTCTTCCTGTGCAGGGACCTAGTTCAAATCACTCAGAGGGTAACCTTCTGGAGCCTGATTTTCTGTACCATGTCTTTCTAAGCACAGAAGCTTACACTGGTTCCCTCACCCACACTGCCGCTCAGAATTGCTAAAAAATAACTGATATCAGAGATTAAAATAAATGTTCAAGTGAGGAGCACAGGTATTTCAAAGCAACAACACGATTAAGATCCTATTGGCAGTGATGATATTGGAAAAGATCTTAATATATCTGTAAGAAGAGATAGCACATATAATAAAATGAGTCAAAAATAAAACAAAAACAAAGGTCCAGGACTAAATATGTAATTTAAAATATATAGTGATATATAAAGAATAGACCACAGATGAAATACATGGTGATACAGCTGTCCTAGTCTTACAAAAATATTAGAACCCCCAAATGTAAGAATGTCTACCCCCAATCAAAGATATGCAGACACACAAATGAGCAAGAAAATATTCCCCATAACAAAGTGCAAAATCAGTTCATCAAAATGGATTCAGAAATAGCAGATTTTATAAATAGCAGAAAAGTGAAAAGTGAACATGAAAATCACTCAGCCGTGTCTGAGTCTTTGTGACCCCATGGACTATACAGTCCATCGAATTCTCCAGGCCAGAATATTGGAGTGGGTAGCCTATCCCTTCTCCAAGGGGTCTTTGCAACCCAGGAATCAGAACAGGGTCTCCTTTATTGTAGACAGATGCTTTACCAGCTGAGCTAAAATAGCAGAAAAGGATATTAAAAGTTGTTATAACGTTACTGCACATGTTAAAAAGGTAAAGCAGAGACAAAGGGTATGTAAAAAAAAAAAGAAAAGAAAGGAAAAACCTGAATTTTTACAGATAAAAAATGCAAAGTCCAAGATAAAAAATATATTGGATGAGACCAGCGTCAGATTAGACAGAGCAGAATAAAAGATTAATGAACTTGAAATCACAGAAAACTATTTGAAATTAAAAAAAAATTGGAAAACCTGTGAAGTGTAGAATAACCATATAGCCAAATCTACACACAATCCTTTCTGCTTCTAAAGGATTATGGGAAGAAGAATATGTGAAGAAATGATTGCTGAAAATGTTCTAAATTGGATGAAAGCTATATTCCAAAGAATGCTCAAACTACCACGCAATTGCACTCATCTCACATGCCAGTAAAGTAATGATCAAAATTCTCCAAGCCAGGCTTCAGCAGTACATAAACTGTGAACTTCCTGATGTTCAAGCTGGTTTTAGNTGGCTGGATGGCATCACTGACTCAATGGGCGTGAGTCTAAGTGAACTCCGGGAGTTGATGATGGACAGGGAGGCCTGGCGTGCTGTGATTCATGGGATCGCAAATAGTTGGACACAACTGAGAGACTGAACTGAACTGAGCTGAACTGTACTGGATGGGTATTACTGTCGTTGTGTTGTATCCTGAGGTGCTTTCAAGAGAAATGACCTGCAGTCATAAGCTCGTTGTCCTGTCATTTGGGGAGTAAAGGAAAGCTGGCATTCTCTCATATTCCTTCTGTCTGGTCGCTCCTTGTGGGGGGTTGGAATCTCAGGGATCATGTGGCTTCTCTTCACTCATTACAGTGAGAAACTGAAAGCTGTCTACCCTGCGTAATAAAGAACATAGCAACAAGTAGCTGCAAACTTTGAAAGCATATCCTCTTTGTTTTACTTGCATTTAAAAAGCATTTTAAATTTCCTCTGTGTATTCACATTTTGAATATTCAGTGTGCATCATCTCCTTAGCCTCTGCGGAGAGATGGTCCTGGGAAGCATTTCAGAGTCACAACAGCAGGGGCCCAGCCTTGTCCTCTTGTGAAGAGGGAGGGATGGACGTGAGGGTGCCTGGGGAGGCCCAGCCCCCCCCCCCATGGGGAAGGGGTCAGAGTCAAGTCTCCAGCTCCACATTTGGGGTTCTCAGAGGATGAACAACTCTGTCCACATTTTCTGAAATAAGGGCAAAAGAGAGAAAATTCCCCTCGGTGTTGTGGCCCACCTTGTGTTAGCCAGAGCAATTGCTTTGATTTCTTCTCTAACATTAACCTGTTTCCCTCTCTTGCAAGAAACTAAGGACTTAAGGAAAGGCATGGATGAGGACACAGTTGTTAATGTGGTGAACAAGTTCTACTTTTTATATACTGTGCTATTTAGGTCTAGATTCGGGATCAAGAGGACTCTGGGAGAAAGTGCTTGTCATGGGCACGGACTCCTAAGGAGACTTCTTTTATAATCACAGTAACACTGAGATGTCAAAAGCAGTGTGAAGCTGAGAGCCAAAATTCCTTTCTTTGAGAGACATCAGGAACAGATTAGGAAAGTTAGGATGGAATAGAATTTGTGTTCTATTATTAACTTCCCTCCACCTACTGGGCTTATTTTGAAAGTTGTTGGAAAATAAGGAAGCAAAGAAAGACCATGTCTGCACTGAGGAGTTTTGGTATGAAATCGGAAAGGAGTGAGGAGCGTGATGGTGGTCTTGTGTCTTCCAAAAATCAATGATAAGAACTACCTGTGACTGATTTGAGAGTCTTCTTTCCACAAGGAACACCCCTGAAGATAAATGAACCATGCAATTTAGTTCAGTTCAGTTGCTCAGTCATGTCTGACTCTTTACAACCCCATGGACTGCAGCACACCAGGCTTTCCTGTCCATCACCAACTCCCGGAGCTTACTCAAACTCTTGTCCATCAAGGGGGGAAATGGTCTTTTAAACAACTAACAGTTATTAATGAATTATAGCACCAACATGAAAGAAAAATAGCACTTCTGTTTGCATTTCCAGACTTTCAAAGAATCAGAGCAATCAGCCTTACACTGTGGAGAGATTTCCTGGCAAATGTCTCAGAGGCATTCATCTAAGCTATCAAGTCAATTATATTATTCTTGACGGAAAACTCCCTTGAAATGCTTTTATAATATGTTTATTAAATAAACTTTCTTCATTCCCCTGATCTTAGAAGTTTGAAACCAACTTACAGTGCTAGGTTTATTCTCTTGAAAGACAGCAAATAAGTTTTGCTTTTATAATTTTGATGCATTGGAAGATATTTGTTATAAGAGATACTGCTGCATTCCGACTTAATATAGCATTGCTTCATAAAAAATAAATGTTTACTTCTGTNTTCTTCATTCCCCTGATCTTAGAAGTTTGAAACCAACTTACAGTGCTAGGTTTATTCTCTTGAAAGACAGCAAATAAGTTTTGCTTTTATAATTTTGATGCATTGGAAGATATTTGTTATAAGAGATACTGCTGCATTCCGACTTAATATAGCATTGCTTCATAAAAAATAAATGTTTACTTCTGTTAAGTAGGATAGTTTTGAAATGTCAGCATCAGAACTAAGTTTTGCAAACAGCTTTGACTTATTAAGGTTAAGAACATATTAATTCTCAGTTCTTATTAGGAAACACAGTGTTTCTCATTATTGAAAGTTTAAACCCAGAGTCACAGTTTTTCTGTTGTTATCTGCTTTTAAACTCAGGTAAAAAGACATGTTTGATCTTTTTTTTGTACATTCAGTTTCTCACTAGAGTAAAGAGCTCTGGAAATACAATACTTTTATGATACAGAAACTCTAGTTCAAAGTTGTCATTCTTTACAATGTTTTATTTCAAAACCTTCTGAGCCCAAATATACATATTTTTTAGGCCATGAAATCACAGAAAAGCAACTTAATATTTATTATAAATTACATTGGACCTCAGTGGTTTATTTAGCTTGTAATTTAACAGGCACAGTTTTGTCTTTTTATACGTGAGAACCTTTTCAGGCATCAGGTACTAAGGAAGGCGGTAGGTGAGTAAGTGCTCATCTTAGCACAGTGCTGAGATGTGCAGCAGGAATGCCCTGTGGATGGTGCAGAGGTCCTTGCTGACTGTGATCAATGGACAAACTTCGGGAGAAGGTTTATCCCCAGTCTCTTTCGGGAGAAACAAGCCATGTTTGCTACAGTGCAGGTCGGGCAGTGCGTGTAGGACAGAAGTATGCAATAATAAAGTAGATGAGATACACAGATCCTTCTCTCTTCTGGTATCATTTTCCTTCCACATGGAAGTGTCTTTCAACATTTCTAGTGTTGTGCATCTGTTGATAATAAAATCATCCAACTTTGTATGTCTGAAAAAGCCCTTGATCACACTTGGTTTACAAAGAAAATGTTGCTAAAAAATCAAAAGTTTTGGTTGACAGAACCTCCCATTCAGGAATTTAAAGATGTATGTGCAATGTCTTCTGACTGCAATGCTATTCTTTCAGAAGAAAACAACTGCTCCAACAGCTTATAATTTCTGTGTTATAAATTGTGAGTAATTTGAGTTTATTAAAAGATGCCTTGATATTTTTGTGAATGGGTTTGCTGCTTAATGTTTGTAGTTTCTTGGATCTATAGGATTACCAGTTTAGTTCAGTTCAGTCGCTCAGTCGTGTCCACCTCTTTGCCACCCCATAAATCGCAGCATGCCAGGCCTCCCTGTCCATCACCAACTCCTGGAATTCACTCAAACTCACATCCATTGAGTCG
>SJYA01004845.1:14706-44198 GCA_006410615.1 Neotragus moschatus
GACACCACCCTTATGGCAGAAAGTGAAGAGGAACTAAAAAGCCTCTTGATTGAAAGAGGAGAGTGAAAAAGATGGCTTAAAGCTCAACATGCAGAAAACGAAGATCATGGCATCTGGTCCCATCACTTCAGAGGAAATAGATGGGGAAACAGTGGAAACAGTGTCAGACTTTATTTTGGGGGGGCTCCAAAATCACTGCAGATGGTGACTGCAGCCATGAAATTAAAAGACACTTACTCCTTGGAAGAAAAGTTATAACCAACCTAGACAGCATGTTGAAAAGCAGAGACATTACTTTGCCAACAAAGGTCCGTCTAGTCAAGGCTATGGTTTTTCCAGTGGTCATGTATGGATCTGAGAGTTGGACTTTGAAGAAAGCTGAGCACCAAAGAATTGAGGCTTTTGAACTGTGGTGTTGGAGAAGACTCTTGAGAGTCCCTTGGACTGCAAGGAGATCCAACCAGTCCATTCTGAAGAAGACAGCCCTACGATTTCTTTGGAAGGAATGATACTAAAGCTGAATCTCCAGTACTTTGGCCACCTCATGCAAAGAGTTGAGGGACTGGGGGCAGGAGGAGAAGGAGACTACAGAGGATAAGATGGCTGGATGGCATCACTGACTCAATGGACGTGAGTCTGAGTGAATTCTAGGAGTTGGTGGTGGACAGGGAGGCTTGGCGTGCTGCGATTCATGGGGTCACAAGGAGTCGGACACAACTGAGCGACTGAACTGAAGTGAGAGAATCAAACGCCAAAGATGCAAAGTGGTTTAGCTAAGAATACACAGTGGCACGTTTTAAAATAAGTTTTTATTTATGTCTTTACTGGCAGTGCTGGGTCTTTGTTGGTGCTTGGGCTTTTCTCTAGTTGCACTGAGTTGGGGGGCTACTCTCTAGTTGTGGTGCACAGGATTCTCACTGTGATGGCTTCTCTTGCTGCTGAGCACAGGCCCTAGGACTTCAGTAGTTGTGGTTTCCGGGTTTTAGAGCAGAGCCTCAGTGCTGCTTAGTCACCCAGTCATGTCTGAGTCTTTGCAACTCCAAGGACTGTAGCCTGCCAGGCTCCTCTGCCCATGGGATTTCCCAGGCAAAAGTACTGGAGTTGAGTGCCATTTCCTTTTCCATCAGGCTCAACAGTGGCACATTTTTAACGAGTAGTGGTACAAACACCTCTAGCCACAACATTATTCTTCTGTGTTCCTACAGCATCTTATGCATGCTAATTACCATGCTATACTAAAATCCTATTTAAATGTCTGTCCTCTCCCCTTCTGGACTGGAGGATCTCAGTGGACAAGGCCTATGCCCCACTTAATCTTATATTCCCAGCACTTGGCTTGTGTTTAGACACTCAAATGAACTGAACATATCCCAGTTAACTCTTTTGTAAATCTGAGGGGAAGGTATGAGATTCTGGGAAACTTGCTATTTTGGCCTCCATTCTGAATTTGGGTACAGAAAGACAGTAAACAGTCTTAGGCAGACAGGGACACTAAGGTAAAATGCATCCCTGGGAGCAAGGTCATCCTAATACTACAGTCCTACTAACTTTATTATACTATTGGGTTTGATGAGTAGGCTCTAAGAGTCTCCTTCAATCATTTTACAATGACCTTTGGTGAAACAACAATAACACAAATAAGATAGTGAAATTATTGGTGGAGATATAGTACAATATTATGCTCAAGTGGTTCTTTTAGAAGCATTCACAACTTCACAATAACTCCTTAAAAA
The DNA here is from genome assembly GCA_006410615.1 of Neotragus moschatus. Classification (NCBI taxonomy): domain Eukaryota; kingdom Metazoa; phylum Chordata; class Mammalia; order Artiodactyla; family Bovidae; genus Neotragus; species Neotragus moschatus. The sequence goes on from SJYA01004845.1 coordinate 16,440, forward strand.
AAGCAGACACAACAGAATTTTCACAGAGCAAAGGGGTTAAATTTAAGGAATCTACTGATAATTAAAGAGTCAGAAGATGAGAATTCTGGTCTCCATTCTCTCACTAACTTCTTTTTTTCTTTTTCCTTTTTCTTTTTCTTTTTTTTATTTTTACTTTTTTTTTTAATTCTTTTTTTCTTTTTTTTTTTTTTTCTCTCTCACTAACTTCTTATTTGACCTTGGGCAAATCATTCCATTTCTCTGGGCTTAGAAGAAAGACTTAGAAGTTCTAGATCCTAGTTCTCAGGAAACTTGAACAAGCCACTTTGTCTCTTCAGATCCNTTCTTTTTTTTTTTTTTTTTTTTTTTCTCTCTCACTAACTTCTTATTTGACCTTGGGCAAATCATTCCATTTCTCTGGGCTTAGAAGAAAGACTTAGAAGTTCTAGATCCTAGTTCTCAGGAAACTTGAACAAGCCACTTTGTCTCTTCAGATCCATATTTCTCTCATTTATAAAATAATCTGGATGATATAACAGCTCTAACAACCTAGGATTTTAAGCTATAGGCTACTGTTGCTATGAACAACAAAATTCTGTGGAATCAGTATATTTGTATTAGAAACAGGACATATTGATAAAACATTTGGCAGAGAGAAGCCTCAGACCTCACTTGAGCCTCCCACTCCAAGTTTCAATTCATATATTTCTCTCGAACTACACACAAGCCCTGGTCCAGGCTACTGTACTTTGAATTCCCCTATTCTTAATGAAATGCCCAAAGACCAACCAGAGAAGAATGGAAACACATGCTTCCCAGATCACACACCAAGTTGGTCTCATGGTGGTCTCCCTCTTTCCTACCTGTGCACTTTGTTTATGCCGTCCACTGTCTGGACTAAGCCAATTTGTCTCTTTTGATTTAAATTCTTTAAAGCTCAGTTAAAATCTCAATATTTCCATTCTAGCCCACATCCATCTCCCCCTCTTTCAAACATCCACAATACAATACACTGTTGTGGTAGAGATTAAATGATATTTGTAAAGAACGTGGCATCACACATGACATATAGCAGTGGCTCAGAAAAGGATCGGAGTTGGTGCATTTATCACACCTTTAGCACTTACCACATAACCTTTAATTCAGTGCATCCTAAATTTAATGTGCTTGTGAATCACCTGGAGGGCTTATTCAAATGCAAATTACAATTCTGTAGGCGTCAAGTGGGACCTAATAATCTGTAGTTCAAAAAGCTCCTGCTTAAGAAGGGTCTGCACATCAATCTTTAGACAAGTTCATTGCCTAATCATTGTCAATTTGGGCCTTTTAATTAATATGGCTGTATATTAAAGAATAAGCAAGTTCTAATGCCCAAAGTATATTAAAAGTAGAGGTAGTGTGTGTGTGTGTGTGTGTGTGTGTATATGTATATGTATATATAATGCATGTGTGTGAGTGTGTGTCTTAGTCGCTTAGTCGTGTACAACTCTGCAACTCCAGAGACTGTAGCCTGTGAGGCTTCTGGAGCAGGCTACCATTTCCTTCTCCAGGGCATCTTCCTGACCCAGGGATCAAATCCATGTCTCTACGTCTCCTGCATTGCCAGGTGGGTTCTTTACCATCTGAGCCATCAGGGAAGCCAATATAATGTATAATATATATATTTTAGAAAATTTATGAATTTTGCCTAGCTGAAACAATTTATGACACTTTGATTCCATTTGTTTTACTTAGTATGAATAGAATGCTAGATTTCTAATATATATTCACATAAAACTTTGATATAGTTCTATGTATTCTGGCATTTAGTATTACTGATAAAAGTAAAGAAAATTTATTATCTTAGTGATTGAAAAAAAATTCAAATGAGGCTTGAAACTTCCAATCCAATCCTGAGAATATAAAGAAATACTATGCTGTAAAAAAAGAAAAAAATCCAGGAAATTAAAAAGTGATACAGTATTATTAACTCAAGTACATATTTTGTTCAAATTTCACAAAATTTTATGCTGCTGCTGCTGCTAAGTCACTTCAGTCGTGTTGACTCTGTGCAACCCCATGGACAGCAGCCCACCAGGCTCCCCCGTCCCTGGGATTCTCCAAGTAAGAACACTGAGTGGGTTGCCATTTCCTTCTCCAATGCCTGAAAGTGAAAAGTGAAAGTGAAGTCACTAGTGTCCATTATTTGTTTTCATACCCTATTCAAGACTCCATATTGTATTCAATTGCTTTGAACAGCTTCAGTTGCATGCAACAAATTCTGATAAATTATTTTCATTTTTATTCTATTACAAATAGTTTCTAATTTTCCTTGTTATGGCTTCATAACAGATATACCCATCATTTAAAAGTACACATTTAATTTCCAAATACATGAAATTTTGTTTAAAGTATCTTTAATACTAATTTCTCATTTTGATACTAATCTCTCATTTAACTGCTTTCTTCTCTGCAATTACCCTCTGTTTTTTTCAGTCTTTTATTGAGACAGTTGATGGCTAAGTTGTGCATTGTGCTTGAAAATATGTGTATTATTTTCAAATATCTTTTGATATTGATTTCTAACATAATTCCATAGTGATAAGAGAATAGACTTCATATCATTTTAATACGTTTAGACCATGAAACTTGCACCTTGTTTTGTGTCCCTGGATATGTTCCAGTGTCTCCCAGTTTACAGTCTATGTAATTGCTATGTAAGTTACAGTTTATGGGAACTTACATAGAAATTGTAAGTTTCTACAAATTCTGTTGTTGTGTAAAAATTATATACATCTAATTATGTTGAATTGGTTCATAGTGCTTTTCAGGTCTACTATATCCTTCTGTTTCTCTGTATATTCATTCTATTAATTTTTGAGTGTTTGATACTGAAACTTCAACCAAAATCTTACATTTATCTACTTAAAAAAAAAATTGCAATACATAGTGGAACTATATGTAACCTTCTGTATTTTCCAAGTCTCCTGTAAATCCGTTATCATACTTTCATAATTAAAAAAATTAAAAACAACAACAAAGACAAAAGTAGAGGTAGTAGTTCAGTTCAGTTCAGTCGTTCAGTTGTGACCAACTCTTTGCGACCCCATGAATCGCAGCACGCCAGGCCTCCCTGTCCATCACCAACTCCCAGAATCTACCCAAACCAATGTCCATCAGGGTAGTAAAATGATCCCTTAATAAATTAAAAAAAAGAAAAGAAAAGCTCCTGTTGATGCCAACTCTGTTGATCCAAGGACCACAGTTCTAATAGGAGGGGAGGTCTCTGGAAACTTTTAAAAATGTATTTATCTTGTCTATTCATCCAGACAGAAAGATCTTACAAGAGAGGTACTATGTCTCATTTTCTTACAGAGGTGTTCAATAAACATCTGTGGATTTACCAATCTGCAGTCTCTAGATACTCTAGATAATCCCTAGAACACCTATACCATCCTGATTTTCAAATTCAAACACTGAGACATTTGATGTTGAAAAAGCACTTGGTCACTGGAATTAGGCTCACAGGAACAGAGGCAGGGAAGAATCTGAGAGAAAACTTACCTCATAACCAGTGAGGATATAATACACAGAAAAAATAACATATACAATTGGATGCTTGTTCCTTGTTTAAGCACAAAGGCCATTAAAATGCAATCTTAACTGGACTTCAAATTCAGGTACAAACCATGAAAAGAAGACACACATTTTCAGGCGTGTGTGTGTGTGTGTGTGTGTGTGTATACACACACAATATACATATATATTATTACATATTAATATAGCTATTATTATATAATCGTAATTTTAAAATAAATTATTATATATAATTATAGTAATAATTAACGAAAAAGGTATGAACAGAAACATTTTTCAATGATTCTTTAATGTGCAATTAATCTCAAGGCCTTAGGCACCCAATGAAAATACACTTCAAGCAAAAAAAAAGAGAGAGAAACACCCTCCAATTTTCTCATCAACCTGGTTAGTGATAAGATCCCCAAATTCCACTGCCCACAATTATGCTACAGAAATTCAAAAGAATCGGCTGTGTATCAAGGCTGCCTATTTTAAGCCCCCCTTTAGACTTCCAATTATTGAAATACTTGTTAAAACTCCACAATTCAAATGGGAACAAAATTCCTAAATTTTACTGGGAGGCTATACTTTGACTTCCTATTCAAGCACCAAGAAAATAATATCAGGCATGTATGACACCTGCTCACAGAATACTATGTAAGTAGCTTAAACTGTGAGACAAATTTACTAAAATCAACCTTTAGAACAAAAAACACCTTTTAAAGTCACTGAGCTTGTCATAAACAGGCATCTGCTTCTTAACTCATAGAAACTTTCCAATAAAACCACTCAGCAATATTTAACTGAGATGTTTTTAACAAACATAGACACCTTAAAAGAAGACAGACTCTGCAAGTCTGAGAACTGCTGTTAAGCACAGAAACACAGAAGCACAGAACTGTTGTCAAGCACTAGACTCAAACTGGGTTTATGAGTTTTAATAAATCAACATTATTACTTCAGAGAAAACAGTTGGGAGTCAGTCCATAGGAAAATGGCCTCTATTACTTTCATCAGAAGTCTAGTCTCCAGGGCAAGGTAAATTTTGTGCTTCATGCCAGGCAGGTAGTCTTCCTAGAGAATAACAGTACCCAAGGAGAGTTTCAAATCTCAAGCCACTGAAGCAGTTATAAACACATACCCATACAAATGAGTATCTTCCTACCTGTACCTAACTGGTAATTAGACCCAAAACAAATGCCTTCAAAAGGGTAGGAGAGCAGGAGCATGTACAGAAGGATCAGATTCTTGCATAAAAAATGAAGCACTGATTTCATTCTCATCTCTGCCCCCCTTTTCCTGGCCTTTCTTCAGGACTCATCCTTTGTGAAGCGTTCTCCAATAACTTTAACTCTCACCAATCATTACATCTACTGAGTGCCTGAAACACTAGTCTCAACTAAGTATTCTAGATCCCTTTTTGTTAACCGTTTTACGTTTTCGTTTTGTCTCTCAAATTAGTCTTTAGTTCCCTGTAGGGTGGGTACACTGCCTAGCCCCTAGAGGGAGCTAATTATTAATATTACTACTAATAAAATAATAATAATAGGAGGTAATATAACGGAGTGGCAATAATGGAGTCAAATAGGCCTAAGCTCAAATTCTAGTCCTACCATTTGAATGTGAACACATTACTTACTTTCTCTAAGCCTCAGTTTGGTGGTAAAAATTTGACAAGAGATCTATTTGAACACTTAGTACAGGGTTTGTCATATAACAATGCTAAAAAAGCTTAGCTACCTTTCCTTCCCACTTAATAAGCACTTGTTGATTTTGAACTGAGTTAGAGTAATTCTCATAGGGTACTGCCAATGGCAGCACTGTACTCTCTTACCTTCCCCAGTACACTCTTCCTTGTGCCTTTGTCATTTCCTTACAAAGGTCCCTTTAGATTTTACACTCTGCTGTCCTAAGAAAAAACCAACTACACAAGTCACCCAAGTGACTATTCAGAATGGTTGTGTTTACCAGCCAGCAGGAGGGCATCTCCACATCTACATCTCACTTTCATCACCCCCACGCCAGCACTCTCTCCCTGTAGGTCTCCCAGTAAGAAAATGATAGAGAAAACCAGAGAAGCAGTCAGAAGAGGAAATGGAGATAAATAGCTCAGTGGTCCCTCTGTGCCTGCCTCTTGGGAGGAAAGACTTAGGTCTAGTCTCCAACCCCAAGTCTAGTGAAGAAAGGAAAAACCACCAACAAACAAGCCAAAAAAAAAAAAAAGAAACCCTTTCCATGGTCCAGAAGAAAAAGCAACCCCTTTCCCTCACCTCTTCATTTCTTCAAGCCCTTCACCAGTCAATTCCACTATCACCTCCCACCCCAACCATGCGCCCCTATCCCTTTTAAAAAATAGAAAAGAATAAAATAAGAATAAAAAAAATTTTTAAGTTCCCCATCTACTCCATTAAGGCAGATCTCTTTTTATTTTGTGATCCTTTAGTGATCCAGAATATTTTACCTCGGTCATCATCCTTTCGACTGGAAACAGCCACCATCACTTCCACNGGTCAATTTCCTCCTCCATAAATTAGAACCTCTTTTAATGAATTTGTCTTAAACAGACCTCATTCATGCTTTTATCAACTAGAGGTCACATAGTCCCCCAACCTTCACTATTCCAAGTTGGAATATCCCTTTTAAAAAATAGAAAAGAATAAAATAAGAGTAAAATAGAATAAAATCCCCATCTACTGCATTAAGGCAGATCTCTTTTTATTTTGTGATCCTTTAGTGATCCAGAATATTTTACCTCGGTCATCATCCTTTCGACTGGAAATAGCCACCATCACTTCCACTCCAAAACACATACCCCCTTCCAAAAAAGATTTTATTAAGCCACATATCCCGACCTCCTCCACACACACACACATACACACACACTCACACATCTGGGGCTGCACAAAATACAAGAATCGTACTATTCTTAAACGACTTCCCCAGGTCCGTGTACACCTGGGCTCCCACATCTGTGATCTGGTCAACCTTGATGTCAATACTGACATCAGCCTTCAACCGACCAGGTGAAAAATTACCTTTGCCCTCTCCACCTCACCCCCCCGCCGCCCCTCAAAATACCTATTATAATTCCTTACTCGCCCCCCACCTCCCGGCTTCATAAAGCAGAACCCATTTTATTGGCCTTAAATGTCCCACTGGGGCTTTGGGACCCTTTTCACCTCAGCTTTTGCTGTATAGAGGCAGAAAAGTCTGTCCCCTTCGCGACCCCTCAGAAAGAAGAGGAAAAAAAAACTCCTTACGACTCTTCTCTATTGGATAAAGTGGCTCCAGCGTATTACGAGGGATTTGAGTCAACCGAGGGGCTGTTTTACCTCAGACTTCACCTGTCGAGGCCGATCAGAGCCTCCCCCGCCCCTCCGCGCGCGCGCTCGCCGGACCTGTCCTCACCGCGGGACCCCAGCCCCTGGGTTTCGTCGCTGTGACACCTCCCTGGGCCCCGGAGCAGCTTCCGCGCGGCCCCCGCGCCCCAGCCCGGAGCCCCGGGCGGCGGCGGCGGCGGCCGGGCACCTACCAGTCGGTGTGCGGCTCGTCGACGACCAGCAGCACCTTGGCCTTCCTGGCGGCGGCGGGCGCGGGCGCGGGCGCGTCCACCAGGCCCGCCGAGGCTGCGGTCTGCTTCACCGCCTGGGACAGCGAGCTGAAGAAGCTGCTGCCCACCGACGGCGCCGGGGTCGGCTGCGGCGCGGGCTGCGGCGCGGGCGCCTGGGCGGGCGGCGGCCTCCGCTCGGGGCCGGGTGAGGCGGCCGGGGGCGCCGACGAGGCCGAGGCCGCGCCCGGGCCGGGGGGCGGCGGCGGCGGCTGCTGGGGCTCCGGCCGCTGCAGGTCGGTCATGTAGCCATTGGGCAGATTGGCGATGAAGCTGCTGTCCGACAGCCGGCGCCGCAGGAAGTTCATCATCTGGCTGAGAGGCTGGGGGCGCGCGGGGCGGCGGGGCCGGGCGGCGCAGAGGGCGAGACGCAGGCGGCGGCGAAGGGCTGAGGCGGCTGAGGTGGCTGAGGTGGCCCAAGCTCAGTCCGCGGCGCGCGAGCCCAGCAGACAGCCGCGGAGGACTGGGCCAGGCGGGCGGGGCGGCGCGAGGCTCAGCGCCAGGGAGCGGGCGGGGCCGGGGGCGGGGCCACGGATCGCCACGCCCCTCTCCGCAGAACCGGCACCGCCCCCGATTCGCCGCCAGTGCCGCGGGCGGGGAGCCCCTGGTCTGCGGGGTCTGGGGACTCGAGGTCCGCGGAGTGCCAGGGTTCCTGCGACCTGGGCGCGGCTCTGTGGGGAGGGAGTGGAAGCCAGTCTTGCTCCCCAAGAAGTGGGTAAGGGGAGCCGAGAGCCCCTACCCCTTTTTTGATTGGGGGAAAAAAGAATCGTGTCCCACCCGAGATGGAAGCGAGGAAAACTGTCCCCATTGGGAGCGAAGAGAAATGTCAGTTTCCCCACCCTGAGGTGAGAGAGGAGCCATTCCTCTCTCGCGCGCGGACACACACATGCACACACACACACACACACACACACACACACACACAAAGGCGGGAATGAGAAAGAAAAAGAACTACCTCCCTTCCCAAAGCAGGGAAAAAGTGCCATCTCCCCAACCCCCAGATGAGGGAGAAAGGAATAATCCGCCCCCAGTAACACACACACACACACACCCTATGGTGAGAAGAAAAAGAACTATCCCTTGCTCAATGCTGGGAGAGAAAGTCACCTCCACACACACACCACCCCCTAAGGCGACAAGACCTCGTGAGGAAGCCAAGGGTCATCTCCACTTTGGGGAGTAAGGGGGTGGGGGACAGGCCCTCTGCATCCATCTTAGAAGGGTGTGTGAGATGCACTTTCAGCACCTGCACCTTAGAGATGCCCCACCCCAGAGCACATACCCTCTCTTCCTTCTCTTCCATAAGAGAGAGGAAAGGTGAGAAGCTGGAGATGCCCCTCCCCCAGGAGGAGCCCCCCAAAGTGAGACATCTAAGACTCCCCCACCCCTTCTCTATGCTTGCTAACAGGTATTGGTATATCCTATGTTCTACCAAGAAGGTCTCCTGTTTAAGATAAATGTCTTTTTTCCAGTTCATTTATTGGCCAGATCTGCCTTGACCTCCATGAAGTTTTACTGATAAGGGCCTTCCCATGGACGTTCCCTAAATCTTGTATGCCCTCCACCCCCAGACCTTTGTTTTCGCCTCTCAGGAGATATACTTAATACCCACATTGAATTGGAGCAGGCCGCGGCGGATACACATTACATTCAGACCACTCTGAGTGATGTGTGACCTTTGGGAAAATCAGACCTCCCAGCCTATTTTCCTCAGCTAGTAAAAGGGGATCACACTTTACAAAAGTGTTATGCAGAGCCACTGAGATCATGTATGTAAAGCCCCTGGCACACAGTAAGTATTCTAGGAGTGGTGGCCGGATTCTTATTCTTACTGGAACTCGATGCTCAGTAAGTTAAGTATATACTGGACTGAATGGAATCACTAAGCAGCTTGGCGCTAATGTTGGCAGGCAGTCCTTGCTTCCCACATCCCAGCTGGCACTCAGCTTGGGAGCTGGAGATGCACAGTCCAGCCCTGAGCCAGAGACCCAGTGATGCCCGAGAGGTCTTCAGTCAACTGTAGTAATACAGCGGTCCTCCCGTCTCCTCCCTGGGTTTCCTGATAGCTCAGTTGGTAAAGAATCTACCTGCAATGTGGAAGACCTGGGTTTGATTCCTGGGTCAGGAAGATCTGCTGGAGAAGGGATAGGCTACCCACTCCAGTATTCTGGCCTGGAGAATTCCATGGACAATATAGTCCATGGGGTAGCAAAGAGTCGGACACGACTGAGTGACTTTCACCCATCTCCCTAATGACATGATTAGAAAGTTNTCAGGAAGATCTGCTGGAGAAGGGATAGGCTACCCACTCCAGTATTCTGGCCTGGAGAATTCCATGGACAATATAGTCCATGGGGTAGCAAAGAGTCGGACACGACTGAGTGACTTTCACCCATCTCCCTAATGACATGATTAGAAAGTTGCCCCTGTTTGTGAGTTCATCGTCCATGTGGGCTAGAGAAAAGAGTAGGGAGGATCGATCACCACAATAAGATGTGAGAAACACTGTAATACAACAAGGGATTTGTTCTGCCTGTAAGGCTTAGGGATGGCTTGTCAGAGGAGGTGGCATTTGTGATGATCTCAAGGCAGCTGTAAGAGTTTACCAGCAGAGAAGTGGAGAAAGCACGCAGAGAGGGAAGTCCTGGAGGAATGCGACTTGATGACTCCTCCAGGAAACCTTTCCTCGGTCCCCACATTGGGCTGTGTTTCATTGCCTGTACTTGGATTCATCAGAGTCCCTGAATAAATGACAATAAAATATTCTGTGACTAGAATATAAGCATCTCAAGGATAGGGTGGGGTCGTGGTCATCTTTGGACCCCAGCATCAAGCACACTGCCTGATACATAGCAAGGATTCTGCTGTTTTACAATCCAACTGTACCCAATTTAGTTCTGGAGTCTGTTGGAGAATAAAACTGCTGCTGCTAAGTCGCTTCAGTCGTGTCTGACTCTGTGCGACCCCATAGATGGCTGCCCACCACCAGACTCCACCATCCCTGAGATTCTCCAGGCAAGAACACTGGAGTGGGTTGCCGTTTCCTTCTCCATGGAGAATAAAACTAGTAAGTCACTGATATGTTAGGTAAATAAACTTTGATTAATATATTGTCCTTTCTAGAAGTACTGTTTTAGAACGTGAGGGGAAACTTTTCAAAGGCATGAATCTCCAATCATGGGGTTTCAGACACTGCATCACTTTTTCTGTGTGTGTGTGGATGAGTGGATTATATTTCTTTTCATATTTCACTAAGTAATTCCCCCTAACCATTAAGCTTATCAGTCAGTTTGGTTCAGTTCAGTTCAGTCGCTCAGTCATGTCTGACTCTTTGTGACCCCAAGAATTGCTTGTAGTGCATATATAATATTAAAAAATCAACCAGTTAACAAACATGTTTTGAGAACCTGATACACACAAAGCATAATACTAGGCACTGAAGGGTAGAGGAGATTCAAAGATGAAGAAAATACAAGTTGAGCCCATAAGGAGACAACTTTGAAACAGGTGAACACATAACTAACAATAGCAGAGAAGCCTGTGTGTGACCTTTCAATATTTGTTCAAAGGACTGATGCTGAAGCTCCAAAACTGACCATCTGATGTGAAGAGCCAACTCACTGCAAAAGACCCTGATGCTGGGAAAGACTGAGGGCAGAATGAGAAGGGGATAACAGAGGATAAAATGGTTGGATGGCATCACCACCTCAATGGACATGCATTTGAACAAACTCCAAGAGATGAGGAAGTACAGGAAAGCCTGCTGTGCTACAGTCCACAGGTTTGCAAACAGCTGGACATGACCTAGCAACTGAACAACAACTGTGTGACCAGAAAGCGGAGCAGGCAGTGAGTGTCAAAGGAGCCAGAGGAAGAAGAGATCTCTGGGGTGGAAGAGATTTCGCAGGAGAGGGCTTATAAAGTGGGTAGACTTCAGATAACCAGGACAGACTGGAGGAGACAACCAAGACAGAGGAGATGGCAAGGGCAAAGTCAGGGATGATGCCCTGGGTAAGTCGTAAGAATGTATGGAGCTATTCCTTGGTGGCAAAGACCTTCCCGGTATTAACATTATACTCCTTAAGCCTTAGAATAGCACCTGGCATGTGGGATGCACTCAAATGTCTGTAGAGGTGCTCTGAGGGGCTATAGTTATGCATATATTTATTTTGTTAGTTTCTATCCAGCTATTTTTAAAATATCTTTATTTATTATTTGGCTATGCAGAGACATTACTTTGCTGACTAAGGTCCGTCTAGTCAAGGCTATGGTTTTTCCAGTGGTCATGTATGGATGTGAGAGTTGGACAGTGAAGAAGGCTGAGTGCCAAAGAAGTGATGCATTTGAACTGTGGTGTTGGAGAAGACTCTTGAGAGTCCCTTGGACTGCAAGGAGATCCAACCAGTCCATTGTGAAGGAGATCAGCCCTACGATTTCTTTGGAAGGAATGATACTAAAGCTGAAACTCCAGTACTTTGGCCACCTCATGCAAAGAATTGACTCATTGGAAAAGGCTTTGATGTTGGGAGGGATTGGGGGCAGGAGAAGAAACGGACGACCAAGGATAAGATGGCTGGATGGTATCACTGACTCGATGGGCGTGAGTCTGAGTGAACTTCGGGAGTTGGTGATGGACAGGGAGGCCTGACGTGCTGCGATTCATGGGATTGCAAAGAGTCAGACACGACTGAGAGACTGAACTGAACTGAACTGATGCCATGTCTGTGGCACCTGGGATCTTCTGTCTTCTTTGTCACATGCAGAATCTCTAGCTATGGCATGTAAACTCATAGGTGAGGCATGTAGGATCTAGTTCCCTGAGCAGGGATCTAACCTAGGCCCCCTGCTTTGGGAGCACAGAGTCTTAGCCACTGGACCACCAGGGAAGTCCCAATCCAGCTACTTATTTAGATGGCAGTCCCAGTGAGGAATTCTGTCACCTAGCTCTCTTAGAATGATCTGCACAGCCTCATATAATATCCAACACACAGGAAGTTTCCCAGTCTTGAGTGCTAGATCAAAATGTTCCCAGAGAATTGCTTACCTAGAGAGTTCTTCACTGATACAATGGAGGCCCACAAGACCAGTAAAAATATGTATTAAATATTCCACTCATTCACAATTATCTTCTGATTGGTTTTAATAAGATATTGCTCTTGCAGAAGAACAGACTATTTTCTTATGACTGGGCATGGGGGGTTATTAATCAGTTGAATAAGGTCAGAAGATTTTCATTTGTTGGCACAACTGTAAATCGCATTTGCTTAAACCAACATCTTCTGTGCTCCTCTGAGCCCTTGCCAAGAAGTGTCTTTGCAGCATGCAAAGACACTGCATTATAAATGGGCTGGGGTTTTTCACGAGCTGTAATTCAAAGTTTTCCCTTATCCTTACCTGTGGATCTAGGATCCGGATGCAAGGAGAACACGATGCTCTTCACCTGTCTTGTGTGTTAGTCGCTCAGTCATGTCTGACTCTTCGCAACCCCATGGATTGAAGCCCACCAGGCTCCTCTATCCACGGGATTCTCTAGGCAAGCATAGTGGAGTGGGTTGCCATTTCCTTCTCCAGGGGATCTGCCCGACCCAGGAATTGAACCCAGGTCTCCAGTATTAGCAGGCAGACTCTTGACCATCTGAGCTACCAGTGCCTTTCCTCTGCAGCTGAAGGAGGGGCAGGATTAGGAAATACTGTAAAATAGAAAATTCTGGTGCACTTAGCCCCTTTCCTATCTGTCTTCCTCTGAAACCCACCAGCACCGTTCCTCATCTGCAGGGGGAAAGCATTTCTCCCAGAGCAGTTGGTGAGGAAGGCAGGAGGTGGGGGGGGGGGGGCTCTCCCCCATCTTTCTTAATCATTCAGGGATTGAATAAACCAACTGTCAGAATCTTGGATGTCTCTTCCAAGCCTGGAAGCCTGGGACTCTTTGAGGTTCTTCCCTGTGTAATCTTTATCTTCCCACTGAATTGTAAACACAAGCAAACATCTGGCGACCAAAGATGAAAAGAAGCCTGCTAAAATCAGGAACCAATTTAAATGCTTTACTGACTCTTGAATTTCTCTCTTCCCCTTGAGTAGCAATGCAGTGGATAAGACTCACAGGCAGCCAGGCTGGCTACAGGAGTGTTCTGCAGGCAGAGCTCAAAAAACTGAGCTTAAAGGCAAACCTTGGTGCACTGTCGAGGTTCCTCCCAAACATGGAAGTTTGTTGGAATGTAGGTATTATCCTTGTCCCTCCCTCATGCCTTAGGATCTGGGACCCCATTCAGACCCAGGTGCCCTAAGGCGAGGTAGATTTTGGGTTCAGAGAGTATAATATGTCCTTGTCCTGGCTCTGTCACTCACTGGCTTTGCAATTTTCAACAAGCTGCTTAGCAACCTGGGCCTCTTTTATAAACCGGAAGGAACAGGTCTTCCTTGGGCCTTTCATGAGATAACACGGGAAAATTTTGAAGGTGACAAAGCTTTACTGAAAGAGGCATCATGATTGCCTCCCATACTATCTTGTCACCTGTCATTTGGAGAACCTGATTGAACTGAGGGTTTGTCATCTGCATTCCAGTAAGCCTTCGTGACCATCAGCCCTGTGGATGCCCTCCTCCTGCACCCCGGTGCAGAAGACAGCCATGTCCCCATCTTTGAATTCTCTGAAGGTGGCACATCGGCTGGGCCACTTTGCTGTATTTAGGAATCTCACAAATATAAGTTCAACTCCTAAACTTGCCTCATGGTAGCTGTGTCCTGAAGAAGTCATTCTCAGCCTCAGTTTCCTGATCTGTAGCAGAATGGCAATAATTATCACAATGACTTTGATGGATTATTTGGAGGCCTAAATAAGATCAAGTATGTGAGTGTATTTTATCAGCTGTAAAGCACTGTGCAAATGTTAGCTATTAATATTTCTGATGCCAGAGGAATCATAGAACTTGCCACTAGCACAACTAAAATGCAAAATAAGACCTCCTCTCATACATACGTATCGCCATGTTACACACCCAAGGGAATTCATAGAGGACACAAGACGCACCTCTGCAGCTACTCCCGGGCTGAGTTATAGCTGCGAAAATAAAGGTGACAAGCACTTTAACTAATGACTTCTGCCTTTCTGGATGACCTTGAAGGAGGAACTTCACTTCTGTCTCTAGGCTTCTATTTCCTGGGCTGGAAAAGATGAAGGAGAGGGAGCTAAGCTGGGTGACCCCCAAGGTCTGGTGCTGTGAGAGTCTCTGGGCGGGGGCCACGGGGGAAGTGAGCACCTGACGTCACCAGGCTGAGCCAGGGAACACAGGGACAGAGGCTAAACACTGGCAGATGGCTTTAGGAAGAGAGAGAAGCTGGGGCGCCCAGAAGCAACACAGGTGGCATGAATTCTAATTCTAAGTCTGCCCCTGACTTAAGGGAGTCAGAGATGGTCCCCTCGCCAAGTCTCCATCTCTCTGACAGTACTGGGGACATAATAATAACTGCAACTGATTAGATGCTGACCGGATACCAGAAACTGCCCATGTGCCATCTCATTTAACCTCTCATAATGGTGTTAAATATCCCCCTTTTGGCAATGAAGCTATTAGACTTCAGAGAGGGTACACCAACTAACGTGAGCTCTTAGAACTAAAAAGTTACAAAGCTGTAAGTCAGATCTGGTTGTGTGCAAGGCCCATGAGATTCTGCATTAGGGTGTAACGACAAGGCGTCTTTAGAAGGGTGGCATTCATCAGCAGCTTGCCTATTAAACACATTTATTGGAAGCCATAGAAAAAATAATAGGCCTCTTGGACTCTCCTCAGCTTCCCTGCCATCTCCCTTTGCCCAAATTCCTGCAGACATAGGAGGCTCGGAATCCTGTATAAACATTCCTGCTCCAGGAACAAGCTGGCCTCAAGCAAGAAGAATCTAGCTGATGAACACCCCTCCCCCCATACACCCCACTCCTACTCCCACCAAGGTTGGACCACAGCTCCCCACAGAGTAGCTCTGGCCTCTTGTGGGATGCGGGTGTATTGGCTGTTGCCATGGTGACAGAGGAACATTTCTGTTTCTGTCATGCACGCAGGAGCAGCACAGAGTGGGTTTTCCCTGCCTGGGAAACTCAGAGAATTCATCAGAGGTTGTTTTGTAGCAGCATCTGCACACCACTTCACAGATAAGTAAAAGAGCATCCCTTCCACTTAGCATTTAACCCCATCCCAGGGACAGAGCTGAGCCTTCTGTACCAAGTCCGCGCAGGAGGCAACCCCCCTCTCTACCTCTGGTACAGTTCCACTTCAAGGAGGTGCCTTCCAGGTGGTAGGATGAGATATTTACAAGAGGCCAGTAAATGAGCTGTTTACAGAAATAGTGGGCAGTTCTTGGCTCTCCATCCTGCCCACCACTCCTGGCCCGTGGATCAATTAGATTGTTAGTGTCAGATCCGGGTGGTTTATCCTTTGCCTCAGCCACCTATTAGCCAGGCAGCCTCCTGCAATTTCTTTAATGAGACTCAGTTTATTTATCTGTAAAGTGGGGTTAATCATTCTTTGCTGAGTTACTGAAGAAATTAAGAGATCATGTATAAAATGTGCCCAATACAGTGTCTGGCACATGGTAAGTACATGTTCATGATAGCAATTATTTCTTTAAAAAAAGAGAGAGATAAGAGTGTAATGAAACTTATGTTCCGATTTAGAAACAGATCAATATTTGAATCTACTTAATAGTCATGTGATATTCTGCAGTCAATTTTTTTTTTTTGAATCTCCCATTTCTTGAAGAGGTCAGGATGCGATTCATAGACTCTGTGAAGATTTTATTTTGAAAGTATGGTTATAATATCTCTGCTGAGAACCTGAGGAGTTGGGCCAGGAAAAAAAAAAAAAAGACATCCTCTTCTTTACTGGTGAGATGGCATGAGGCATTAATGACTTTACTCCTTAATGTAAATATCTGTACATTGAGAAGAACATTTCCCACCCCCATCTTGACACCACATTGTATGAGTTCCTGCAAGGCTGTCCCCAGGGAAAGGTTCCTCAGTGCCAAGGCCAGCTCTGAGCAGATGGCCCTGTTTCTTCTTCTCTTGAAAACAACCAGCTCCAGGGATTGGAGAAAAACAGAGTCATAGTCCAAGGTCAAACACTTGACTGTCATTTTCATGAATATGATTCAGCCTGAAGCCCCATCGGCATTCTCTCCCCATCCCCTCCCTTTCACCGTGAACATCTGCAGGATGCTGCCAGGACTAGAGGCCCTCTCAAGGGCTGGAGACACCTGGCTGGCTTGCTTGTCTCCCATTCCTGGTCAGGAGTCAGTCAGTATTTCTACTTCTTGGTTTTTATCTTCTCTCTACACTGCCACTGTCAAGAGAATGTCTTTTCTCATCTCCAAAATAGCATCTGGTCCATTTGAAGCAGGCTAGCTGCAGGCTGTCTGCCAGCACCCTCATTTCTTGGAAGATGGAAGGCATTCCCTATCCAATTATCTAAAAGTCCCCTTGCCTGGTGATTCAGCCAAACCCTTCATCAAGAGCCAGTCGTGGGTATCCCAAAGTCACCTTGAATGGACAGATTGTAATTCAAGGCTTCACACATTGCCTTGAATTCTTGCAACTCTACAGGGTAAGAATCACAGAGTCATTTAAACAAATGAGGGAGAAGAGGCTCAGAGAGGGGAAGGCACTTCCCCAAGGTCACACAGCCCATCACAGAAGAGCTGAGATTCAGCCTCTAATTCCCAGCTCTAGGAGGAAGTGTTGAACACTCACCTGCCAATTGCTTTTCCTGCAAGCCACAGTGAGTGCTTTGGAAAGTGCTCGAGTATATTAGAGAGTGTGACAGCCAAGGGTTTCAGAGAATAAGCTCCTCTGTCATGTACAGTATGCCCCCCAAGCCTGTGCTCAAGCTGTTCCCTGTGTCTGGGGTACGCTTCCCCAGGCCTGGTGGAACAACCATAGGCTTTGCAGAAGATGGAGCTGTTCTGGAATCCTTTGGGATCTCAGGCAGTTTACCCAATCTGTCTGAGGTTTTCTTCCTCTGTAAAGTAGGATTGTCTGCCTCACAGTTTTGTCATGAAGATTCCAGCTAAAAGGACCTAGTGAGCTACCCGGCAGTTAGCAAGAGCTAGTGATTATAATCAGCCCTTCCCAATGAGCTCAGACATCACTGTCTCTATGAAGCCGTCCCTGAATACACCTCCCTCCTCCCTGCCCTAACATTCATTCAACTTTTTTCTTTCATCTTTCAACAAATATTTGAAATACATAAAAAATTCAATCACAGTACTCAGCACACAAAACTGTAAGTATTGGGTCATCATGTTCTGTTTCCCTCATCCGACTGGGAGCTTTCTAAGGGCAAAGGTTTCAACTGAGTCATTTCTGAATCCGGAATGCCTAGTCCAGGGCCTAGGAGGAAGGGAAAGGGAAAAGAAAGCAAAGGAAAAGACAGAAAGAAAAGAAAATAAGGCACAGGTCTGCTTAGGACCACGTGCTCGCCCGAAACGCCTGTCCCTGTGTCCACGCAGACAGGAAAGTCACCTGGTCCCCCCAGCCTCTCTGAGAACCCTTCCCGGTTCCTCCACCCTCCATGGACAGAGCCAGCAACAGGATGAGAGTATCAATGATCGCCTGAGTAGGAGGCCTCGGATGAGCCCGGCATTCAGAGAGTGGGGACCGCCGCGGGAAGGCGCAGCTGCAGAAAGGAAAATTCCGTCTGTGCCGCCGCTGGGGACAGACAGCCGTCCCAGGCCTGGAAACGGCGCGTGGGGGCTGCAGGCGGCGCCCCGCCCACCTCCGCTACCTGCGCTGCAGCCTCGGCGACCGCTCGGCGCCGGCGCCGGCGCGCAGGTGGGGGAGGCGCCCAGCATCTGTCCTGGAAGGCAGGAGGCTCGCTCACGTGGGGTGGAGTGTGCTGAGCCCCAGAGCTGGCGCTGGGAGCCCCGAGCCCTGGGCAAAAGCGTCAGAGAGAGGAGAGGAAGAGGAGGGCAGGGTCTTCTTCCTCGCTGCTCCCCAGGCAGTGCCCCAGGTGCTGGTGGTTTAGTCGCTTCAGTTGTGTCTGACCCTTTGCGGCCCCCAGCACTATAGCCCACCAGGCTCCACTGTCCACAGGATTCTCCAGGCTAGAATGCTGGAGTGGTTTGCCATTTCCTTCTCCAGAGGAATCTTCCTGACCCAGGAATCAGAAGCTGCGCCTCCTGCATTGCAGACAAACTATCCTGTATTGTAAACGGATTCCTTACCTCTGCGACCCCAGGGAAGCCCCCAGACAGTGCCCCTGCCCACCACCAAATCACCCCCCGACCTTCTAAAACATTTCATTTTAATCCCACATCCTTTCTCCACAAAGGGTCAAGCCACTGGGTACCCGGACACCCATGTTTCTCCACACTGCGCGACAAGCTCCCCTTGAGCGTCCTTGAACGGCTCTACAGCCATACAGTATTTAACTTCTTTCTGGTCCCCAGACAAGTCATGTTTGTCATACCTCTGTGCCTTCGCTGACACTATTCTTCCTTCCAGGAATGCACTCTGCCCATCCTTTGCTGTTTGGGGTTTGTTGCCCAGACGCACACCATGACACTAGGATGTGAGCACAAATGACAACCCACTCCAGGATTCCTGCCTGGAGAGTCCCATGGACAGAGGACCCTGAAGGGCTATGGCTGTGGGATCACAGTCAGACACAACTGAAGCGACTTAGCGCGTAAGCATGCAGTCTGCTGAAAAGGCAATCTCAGGAAGGGATCCAGTGGGGACGTGGACAAGTAGGACAGAAAGGGAAGGAAGCAGAGAAGCTGTGTGTTAGGGAGCAAGTTACCATTTGAGCAACTGGAGCCCAATCCACTGAGCAGTATTGTAGAACACATTTTGCAGCTGTCCCACCAGGTGGGTGAGAATTAGGGCCTTTATCCCACTCCAGATTGCTTGAGCACTGCTCCTGGGAACATAAACTGCTACTGACAGCCCTTTCCCACCCCTGACATCCTGCCCTGGGCAAGAGCCAGGCCCAGCCCCCACCAGTGCCAGCTCTCAGGTAAAGCCCAGAGGTCCTAGCACCCTCTGCCACCCTTGCCGAACTGGTTAACTACTCCTCACCTTTTAAGGCCTAGCTCAAAAGCCAGATTACCACTGTTGCTGTTTAGTCACTCAGTGTGTCTGACTCTTTTGGGACACCCTGGACTGTAGTCCACCAGTCTCCTCTGTCCAGGAGATTTCCCAGGCAATAATACTGGAGTGGGTTGCCATTTCCTTCTCTAGGGGGATCTTCCCAACCCAGGGATTGAACCCACATCTCCTGCTTGGGAGGTAGATTCTTTACCACTGAGCGTCGAGGGTATGTATGGATGTGAGAGTTGGACTATAAAGAAAGCTGAGCACCGAAAAACTGATGCTTTTGAACTGTGGTGTTGGAGAAGACTCTTGAGAGTCCCTTGGACTGCAAGGAGATCCAACCAGTCCATCCTAAAAGAAATCAATCCTGAATATTCATTGGAAGGACTGGTGCTGAAGCTGAAACTCCAATACTTTAGACACCTGATGGGAAGAACCAACTCATTTGAAAAGACCCTGATGCTGGGAAAGATTGAAGGCGAGAGGAGAAGGGGATGACAGAGGATGCGATGGTCAGATGGCATCACCAACGCAATGGACTTGAGTTTGAGTAGGCTCTGGGAGTTGGTGAACTGAACTGAACTGACCTGAGCCATGTGGGAAGCCCAAACCCAAGTAAATTCCACAGCTGCCTCCTTTACGTTCCTGTGGCATGTTGAACATAAGTCAATTGAATATTTGTCCTCATTCATTAGAGTGACTTTCTGCCTATCTTCCCTACTGGATGGTGGGACTTGTAGCTTTATTCATTTCTGTGTCCTCAACTCCCAGCGCCAGATGGCACATAGATAATAGATGTTCATTCAATACCAGTGATGGTCAAGAATACTAAAGAACATTGATGAATTCCAATACCAGATGATTCAGTTTTCCTGGGAGGACACCTGACACCCTATCGCCTTTTGTGATTTGAGGAAAAAAATAGCGTTGTATCTTTAGAACATGTAATATTGAATACTGCCTCAGTTTCCTCCAGGTGATCAATTGTTAGGACACCAAAAATAAGTTTATCCAAACAGTTTCAGACTGAAGCAACATAAACTTTACGTTGCTATCTTCTCCTCTGTCCCAGAGGATGAAAAGGCATTGGATTAATACACATTTGTAATTGTTTATGACATACATAACATCACCAACCTATTTAAGTACCCATGGCACCCATCCTAAAGGCACTTAGCTGTATGGGTAGGACATTCCCTCTGCCAGAACCCTCAGATTCCAAAGGGTCTGGGTCTTGACTATAGGCTGGTGGAAGGAACTGGACCTGAGTTGGCAACAATTGGAGTTGTTGCCGAGTTCCAACAACTGAAACCCAAGTCAGATGTGAAGTTTCCCAAGATAACTTGCAGCAATACTACCAGAGTGGAGATTTATAACTGTAGCTAAAATGGCATCTAGTTAGGAAATATGATGGAAGGGGAAAAGATATTTATAATAGCAATAAAAATGTAGATTGTCCATCCACTCAATATGCCAGCAAATTTGGAAAACTCAGCAGTGGCCACAGCACTGGGAAAGGTCAGTTTTCTTTCCAATCCCAAAGAAAGGCAATGCCAAAGAATGCTCAAACTACCGCACAATTGCACTCATCTCACACGCTAATAAAGTAATGCTCAAAATTCTCCAAACCAGGCTTTGGCAGTAAATGAACTGTGAACTTCCAGATGTTCAAGCTGGATTTACAAAAAGGCAGAGGAACCAGAGATCAAATTGCCAACAACCACTGGATCATCGAAAAAACAAGAGAATTCCAGAAAAACATCTACTTCTGCTTTATTGACTATGCCAAACCTTTGACGGTGTGGATCACAAAAAAAACTGTGGAAAATTCTTAAAGAGAAGGGAATACCAGACCACCCGACCTGCCTCTTGGGAAATCTGTATGCAGGCCAGGAAGCAACAGTTAGAACTGGACATGGAACAACAGACTGGTTCCAAATAAGGAAAGGAGTACGTCAAGGCTTACATTGTCACTCTGCTTATTTAACTTATATGCAGAGTACATCATGAGAAATGCTGGGCTGGAATCAAGGTTGCCAGGAGAAATATCAATAACCTCAGATATGCAGATGACACCACACATATGGCAGAAAGTGAAGAACTAAAGAGCCTCTTGATGAAAGTGAAAAAGGAGAGTGAAAAAATTGGCTTAAAACTCAGCATTCAGAAAACTAAGATCATGACATCTGGTCTCATCACTCCATGGCAAATAGATGGGGAAACAGTGGAAACAGCAACAGACTTTTTTGGGGAGGGCCTCCAAAATCACTGCAGATGGTGATGGCAGCCATGAAATTAAGAGATGCTTGCTCCTTGGAAGAAAAGTTATGACCAACCTAGACAGCATATTAAAAAGCAGAGACATTAGTTTGTCAACAAAGGTCCATCTAGTCAAACCTATGGTTTTTCCAGTAGTCATGTTTGGATACAAGAGTTGGGCTATAAAGAAAGCTGAGTGCTGAAGAATTGATGCTTTTGAATTGTAATGTTGGAGAAGATTCTTGAGAGTCCTTGGAACTTCAAGGNACCACCCGACCTGCCTCTTGGGAAATCTGTATGCAGGCCAGGAAGCAACAGTTAGAACTGGACATGGAACAACAGACTGGTTCCAAATAAGGAAAGGAGTATGTCAAGGCTTACATTGTCACTCTGCTTATTTAACTTATATGCAGAGTACATCATGAGAAATGCTGGGCTGGAATCAAGGTTGCCAGGAGAAATATCAATAACCTCAGATATGCAGATGACACCACACATATGGCAGAAAGTGAAGAACTAAAGAGCCTCTTGATGAAAGTGAAAAAGGAGAGTGAAAAAATTGGCTTAAAACTCAGCATTCAGAAAACTAAGATCATGACATCTGGTCTCATCACTCCATGGCAAATAGATGGGGAAACAGTGGAAACAGCAACAGACTTTTTTGGGGAGGGCCTCCAAAATCACTGCAGATGGTGATGGCAGCCATGAAATTAAGAGATGCTTGCTCCTTGGAAGAAAAGTTATGACCAACCTAGACAGCATATTAAAAAGCAGAGACATTAGTTTGTCAACAAAGGTCC
Organism: Neotragus moschatus; assembly: GCA_006410615.1. Lineage (NCBI taxonomy): Eukaryota > Metazoa > Chordata > Mammalia > Artiodactyla > Bovidae > Neotragus > Neotragus moschatus. The sequence goes on from SJYA01004845.1 coordinate 38,725, forward strand.
ATCTAGTCAAACCTATGGTTTTTCCAGTAGTCATGTTTGGATACAAGAGTTGGGCTATAAAGAAAGCTGAGTGCTGAAGAATTGATGCTTTTGAATTGTAATGTTGGAGAAGATTCTTGAGAGTCCTTGGAACTTCAAGGGAATCCAATCAGTCCATCTTAAAGGAAATCAGTTCTGACTATTCACTGGAAGGACTGGTGCTGAAGGTGAAACTCCAATACTTTGGCCACCTGATGCAAAGAACTGACTCATTTGAAAAGACCCTGATGCTGGGAAAGATTGAAGGCAGGAGGAAAAGGGGACGACAGAGGATGAGATGGTTGGATGGCATCACCAACTCAATGGGCCTGGGTTTGAGTAAATTCCTGGAGTTGGTGATAGACAGGGAGGCCTGGAGTGCTGCATTCCATGGGGTCACAAAGAGTCAGACACAACTGAGCGACTGAACTGAACTGATTCATCCATTAACTTTACAAGATGCATGCAAATTCTATTTGAAAAATTAACATTCGTGAGGGACATCAAAGAACACTTAAAAAAAGAAAGTTATATCTTTTAAAAAACAAATTTATTCATTTATCTGACTGCATCAGGTCTTGGTTGTGGCTCGTGGCATCTTAGTTGTGTCATGTGGGGTCTTTCATTGTGATACCTGGGCTCCATAGTTGTGGCACACAGGCTTAGTTGCTCTGTGGCCTGGGGGGTCTTAGTTCCTTGTCCAGGAATTGAACCCATGTCCCCTGCACTGCAAATCGGACTCTCAACCACTGGACTGCCAGGAAAGTCCCAGAAACTTACATCTTTTAGTTAAATAGAATGACTCAACTCATAAAAAAGTCATTTCTCCCAAAATTAATCTGTAAATTTAGTGCAATTCCAATAGAAAAAAAAATAGTTGTGGGGGTCCTAGAGATGGGGAGAACTAGAGAGATGAATTCTGAAATGCACGTGGAAAAGTAAACAATCAGGAATAGCCAGGAGAATTCTGAAAGGAAGAGTAGAAAGAAAGGGACGGGGTCTCCCAGCTATTAGAACACGATATTAAGCTGCAGTAATTTAAACAGTGTGGTACTTGCATCAGGAGACAAGCATATCCATAACATGAAGCTCAGAAGTAAATATATTGAGAGATCTAGCACAGAATAAATGGGGCACTTCAAATCAGTATAACAAAGGTTATTCAAGAAACATTGTTGGAATACCTGAGTTGTTATTATGAAAAACTTAAATTGAATCCATATCTCATTATAGCAAAAAGTTTTCAGATGGATCAAACCCAGAACAATAATAGAAGAAAAAGAAGGGAATTTTGTTTTATCATCTTGGGGTGAGGTATAGCTATCTGAAAATAGCATATCCCAGCCATAAAATTTAAAAATTGACAGATTTGACTGCCACAATGTTTCTCCATGGAAAAAACCTTCACATTTTCAAAAGGCAAAAGATAAACTGGGAAAATACTGGCAGTTCATACCAGAGGCCTAGGACTAGTTCCTTTCATATATTAGAAGCTTCTATAATACATATGAATAGGGAAAAAAAACAATTCTATAGAGAAGGTGGTAATAGACATGAAAGAAAAGATACAAATGGCTTCTAAACCTCATCATAGTAAGAGGCCGGGTAATGGGGAAACACCACTTGTATGCTCTTCTTTGTCTCTAAATTTTGTACCATTTGGCTGTATTACCCAGTTTAAAAAAAAAAAAAAAAAAGCTCAAAAAAAAAGGGGGACAAACAATTACTTTAAAATAATACTCAATAAGACTCTGGGTATTAGTTTAAAAGACCACTGTGAGCGTCAAAGTCATATGTGGGAAAATGAGTAATAAAGTTGATAACTGAGAGAGTTTAAATTAAAAGCAAGGGTGGAGGGGGAGTATAGTAGGGTGCTCAATCTGGACTTAAACTTGGTATTCAAGGTCCAGATCTGTTTTGTGCTAGCTGTGTGACTTTGACTTCATCCTCTGACCTTCAGTTTTCTCCTCTGTGAAATGGGAACGATCACAGATTTTCTGAGGTTCAAAGAGGAAGTGCACAAAAAATGCTCAGGACAATATCTGGCATACGGTAGACGCATGAAGGGCACTTGGCATGTGCTCAGAGGAGAGTGGATGTGACGGCCTAGTCAGTGGTTGCCCAGAATCAGGATAAGCACAGAGTGCCAGATCTCTGACTCCTTCAACTTGTCTGCTGTTGGCCTGTGTCTGCACTCCACTGACAGTCACAAAGTCGCCTCCTTTTATCTCAGAAGATCCAAATACCCCAAATCCCTTTCTGTAGTTATTTTATTTCCCAAAGCCTCTGATATCCATGAATTACAGATTTCTGTTGACCTACGTGGTGCTCTCTGGCCCTGAGTTCTCCTGGAAAATTCCATTAAGGCTCCAGGGACACTAATCTATCATTGTTGCTCAACTCAGCTCATGGTAAGAATTCAATGTGTGCATTTTACCCTGTGCATCGGCCATTCTACCCCAGGACTTTTCAATAAGACCATCCCACCCACTCATCATATTCCTGCCAGACCTTAAAAGCAAGCTCTCTGATATCTGCCTCCCAGGTCTGAACCCCTGGCTTCATTCCCGGATCTCAATCCCTGCCTCTGGCTCCTTCTAGATTTTTGTATCTTGTGTCTCCCCTGGCTTAGACCTCAGGGTTCCTAAATTATTTGTTATCTGAATAGCCGTTATAGTTGTTAAATACCTCCATCACTGCCCCTGCCCAAGGGGAACCCAGATAAGGCTAGCAGAATTGGGAAGAAGATACAAATTTGCCTGTAACTCCTTCCCATGCCATCCCAGGGCCCTTGGCTCAGATTAATGATGCTGTTATCCATAAAGCTTCTCTTTGCGTTGACAATCGTCAGCACCCTTAAGACACCAGCTGATTAGGTTTACGAATGCTTCTTTCCAATCCTTTTTGCCAAAGAGTTCTGATTTTGGATTTTCCAAAGAGTTCTGAAAACCTGCAATGCCTTCAAGACCCTGTGGAAATTTTTTATTGTATTATCATTTGGTATCCTCTTCTCCAACCTTTTCTTGGAGGAAGATCCAATAATCCATAATCCATCCATATGGCCGACATGTGTTCACGTGACTCACTCTCTTGACCACAGTTCATTGATTTACCTGGCTCAAGCCAAGTCAATTAGTCTTTCTAGAGGAGATTAAAAAGAAAGAAAGAAAGAAACTGAATTAAAGAACAATAGTCTCTATGGTGGGTAGAAATTCTAAGGTGAAATACAAGACTTACCCCCAACCTTTTTATTATTTATGTTAGTTCATCTTTTGAAAAGCATGTTCCAAGTGGGATTAGACATAGAAGAGATTCCTTAGGGAAACAACCATGGAGGATAGTGGGGCGTGAGCAGGAGTAGGACAGGGAGAGCCTGGACTGCAGTGCAGACCTGACCTATGAAGAGAGCCAGGGAAGGAGAGACGACTGGTTAGGAAAGTCTCTGACTACAGCACAGTTCTAAGAACGTTTGGGCCAGGCCTCTGGGGAGTCACTATTGAGTTGCCCAATAGAGTACTGGTCCAATATTGACCCCCTACCTGCTCAGTTACTGCCTAGAAACAGTCTAGGGGAAACGTGGCCTCAGCAAAATGCAATTGTGGGTCCAGGGGTGAACATTAAGGCTTTTCAGTCACCCCTGCTCCCCACAGCAGTCTCTCCTGAAGGAGTCTCTCCGTCCAGTCCTTTGAGAAGCAGCACATATTTAACAAATTAAATGTTCAAGGAATTTAGCAGGCAAGTTACCAATGACAAACCTAGACGGGATTTTAAAAAGCAGAGACATCGCTTTGCTGACAAAGGTCCATCTAGTCAAAGCTATGGTTTTTCCAGTAGTCACGTCTGGATGTAGGAGCTGAACCATAAAGAAAGCTAATCACCAAAGAATTGATGCTTTTGAACTGTGGTGTTGGACTGCAAGGAGAGCAAACCAGTCAATCCTAAAGGAAATCAATGCTGAATATTCATTGGAAGGACTGATGCTGAAGCTGAAGTTCCAATACTTAGGCCACCTGATGCAAAGAGCCAACTCATTGAAAAGACCCTGATGCTGGGAAAGATTGGGGGAAGGAGAAGAAGGGGGCAAACAGAGGACGAGATGGTTGGATGGCATCGTTGACTCAATGGACCTGAATCTGAGCAAACTCCAGGAGACAGTGAAGGACAGGGAAGCCTGGTGTGCTGCAGTCTGTGAGGTCGCAGAGGGAAAGACATGACTGAGCAATTGAACAACAGCATCGGTTTCTTCGAGTCATTCTCTTCCCACCCTGTGTCATCCACGAAAAAGCACTCATTGTCTCTCTTTTAAAACCTGAAGTTCTCCTTCAATGTGTTCTTTAAAGTTATGCTCTGATAAACTTGGATCTCTAACTGGAAGCTCTCTGGCTGGAACAACATTTTCTTGGTTAGCAACTTCCAAACTAGCTGTCAGAAAATGTGGTAATTGGAGAAAAAATGAGTTTGAGGCATTCGTGCAACCACACCATTACATAAACTGTTTCTTTCTCCTGCTGCTTCACCCAGAGGTGAGAAAGGACCCTTCCAGGAAAAGGACCTTAGCAGGGGCTTCTCTGGCCAAACAAGAATTTGAAAGACAACTGAGTTTGCTCCACTAATGACCAAAAAGCAGGAGAGGGAAATGAACCGGAGGAGCTATTGTGAGTTGAGAACTCTCTAGAAGGACAAAATGGCAACCCACTCCAGTGTTGTTGCCTGGAAAATCCCATGGACAGAGTAGCCTGGGGTCGCAAAGAGTTGGACACAACTGAGAGACTGAGCATGCGTAATGCTTAATGGAGATGAGAGGGTTGGATGGCGTCACTGACTCAATGGACATGAGTTTGAGTAAACTCTGGGAGTTGGTGATAGACAAGGAGGCCTGGCGTGCTGCAGTCCATGGGGTCGCAAAGAGCGACTGAACTGAGCTGAACTGAATGGCAACCTTGTTTGACCCCTATCCAGAGTGGAGAAGCTTTTGGAGGAACCCAGGAGAGATTCCAAATGCTTCAAAAATATGTCTACCCAGCAGCCAAATCAGTTCTCAAGTGACCCTTGCTCCCTTGCCCCACCTTACAGCAAGTCTGCAAANCGACTGAACTGAGCTGAACTGAATGGCAACCTTGTTTGACCCCTATCCAGAGTGGAGAAGCTTTTGGAGGAACCCAGGAGAGATTCCAAATGCTTCAAAAATATGTCTACCCAGCAGCCAAATCAGTTCTCAAGTGACCCTTGCTCCCTTGCCCCACCTTACAGCAAGTCTGCAAAGTAAAGCCGGGTGGGAGCAGGGTGGAGTGACTTGCTCAAGGTCACAAGAACAACTAAGTCTCCCTTTCAAGCTCTTTGAAGCTGTGCTCCACACCCGCGTTGTATCTGTAAGTGACCTTAGTGTGAGAAATCGGGTCTGCTCAGTGTCGTCTTTATCCGCCTTCAAAACAAGAATGTGTCATGAACCCTAAGTG
>SJYA01004846.1:14292-25995 GCA_006410615.1 Neotragus moschatus
GAATAAAATAAATATACATTATTAATTTACATTCAACTAAATACAAATGAACACAGTGATTTTTATATTGCTTCAATAACTTTCTGAAATTAAAATTCTAAATTATTCTATTTATTTTGTCTTAAAAGACTTTAATCAATGTCTTTTATTACTCATTTTTATATTTAGGATATCATGGAAATGACCTGATCATTCCCTCTGAATATGTTTCTTTTGTCTTAAATGTACTCAGTAATGAGGTAAAGATGGCTGGATGGCATCATCAACACAATGGCCATGGGTTTGCATGGGCTCTGAGAGTTGGTGATGGACAGGGAGGCCTGGCGTGCTGAGGTTCATGGGGTCACAAAGAGTCAGACATGACTGAGCTACTGAACTGAACTGAACTGAACGAGGTAAAAATGCCCCCACAAAACAAAATGGGTCAATCACGATTCTTAGAAGGATAAATATTACTTAGAGAGTGAATACTAATGGAATAACAAACCAAATGATTGTCTTAAACACCAGATTAACATTTGGATGGTCACTGGCCAAGCACAAGTCCATGCCTCCTTCTTGACCCACATATTCACACTGACAGTATTTTTGACTGTCTTTCTGTTTGGATAGTTCGGGGATGGGAGAAGTGTAACATTTTCTTTGGTCCCCTAGAATTTTTATTCTAAAATAATTAGTAACCAAATGAAAGTTTTCATTTAGGTGGCAGTATGGTTCTGCAGAGATCAAAGTGACAACATCTGTTGGATCATAGAAAAAAGCAAGAGAATTCAAGAAAAACATTTACTTTTGCTTCATAGACTATGATAAAGTCTTTGTGTGGCTCACAAAAAACTGCAGAAAATTCTTAAAAGAGATGGGAATATCAGACCACCTTACCTGCCTCCTGAGAAACGTGTATACAGGTCAAGAAGCAACAGTTAGAACCGAACATGAAACAATGAACTGGTTCAAAATGGAAAGGAGTTTGTCAAGGTTGTATCTTGTCACCCTGCTTATTTAACTTATATGCATAGTACATCATGCGAAATGCCAGGCTGAATGAAGCTCAAAATGGAATCAAGACTGCCAAGAGAAATATCAACAATCTCAGATATGCAGATGACACCACCCTTATGGCAGAAAGTGAAGAGGAACTAAAGAGCCTCGATGAAAGTGAAAGAGGAGAGTAAAAAGACTGTCTTAAAACTCAACATGCAAAAAACTAAGATCATAGTATCCAGTCCCATCACTTCATGACAAATAGATTGGGAAACAATGGAAACAGTAACAGATTTTATTTTCTTGGGCTACAAAATCACTATGAATGGTGACTGCAGACATGAAATTAAAAGATTCTTGCTCCTCAGAAGAAAAGCTATGACAAACCTAGTCAGCATATTAAAAAGCAGAGATATCACTTTGCTGACAAAAGTCTGTATAGTCAAAGCTATCTTTTTTTCCAGTAGTCATGTAAGGATGTGAGAGTTGGACCATAAAGAAGGCTGAGCACTGAAGAACTGATGCTTTCAAATTGTGGTGCTGGAGAATCCCTTGGACAGCAAGGAGATTAAATTAGTCAATCTTAAAGGAAATCAACTCTGAGTAGTCATTGTAAGGACTGATGGTGAAGCCCCAGCTCCAATACTTTTGCCAAGTGATGGGAAGAGCCAACTCCCTGGAAAAGACCGCGATGCTGGGAAAGATTGAAGGCAGGAGGAGAAGGGGGCAACAGAGGATGAGATGGTTAGATGGCATCACCGAATCAATGGAGGTGAGTTTGGGCAAACTCCAGGATACAGTGAAGAACAGGGAAGCCTGGCGTGCTACAGTCCATGGGGTTGTAAAGAGTTGGATATGACTGAGAGACTGAGCAACAACAACAAATGGTTCTGCAACCCACCCACACCTCCGCCACCACATCTGCTAAATAATCATATATTGTCAATGACTTTAGTTTATGATGGTATAAAAGTTGCATTTTAAGCCTAAACATGCAATTCTTGGAAATGTATGTGTAACCAAAACTTCCTCAGGATTTTCCTGTTTGCACTGTGTTAGTCATGAGAACATTAATGCTCAAATGTTACTAGCTTTTTACATTTACCCAACCACAAATAGATCTCAAGCTCCCACCAAATTCACCCACTTCTGGAAATTCCCGAGAGCCCCCCATCCCTACTCCAACCACAGGGAAAGCCTTTTCTCATGGTGATTTAAGGATTTTTTTTCCATGTGCATTACTGGTCACATTTACCTGAGAGTGGTCTCCCCACTGCAGTGCTGCCTCCCTGTGCTTCTTAAAGCAGCACAACATTTTGAGGTGCAGAACTGGCACTCTTCCATGTTCAGGCTTCAGGACTCTGGTGTCTGACTGAGCCATGGTGTGTTCCAAGCAGAAATGGAGAAATTGCCTTTCTCCCACTCTGTGGCATTCTCAAGCTGGTGTTTACCTAGTTCGCTGAGATCCCCTCATGGAAAGAGCTGCCTCTGATTCTGCCTTCGGCTCCATCAGAAGGAGTCCAAACCATCCCCTCCATATTCCAAAGGAACCTCAAGTCAACTTAAAGCCCTTCTCTTTCAGCTAAAAAAGGGGTTGACAAAACTTCAAAGATTGAAAGGAAGCCAACATAATCATACTTGTCATTTCGATCAGACTTGATAAGAACTACTGGGCTTCCCAGGTGGTGCGAGTGGTAAAGAACCTGCCTGCCAATGCAGTGGATATAAGAGACGTGGGTTTGATTCCTGGGTTGAGACGATCCCCTAGAGTAGGAAATGGCTACCCACTCCAGTATTCTTGCCTGGAGAGTGCCATAGGCAGAGGAAGCTGATGGTCTATAGTCCACGGGGTCGCAGAGTCGGACATGACTGAAGCGACCTAGTGCAGCACTCACAAGCTACCCTCTGTGTGTGTGTTCTCAGTCATGTCCGACTCTTTGCAACCCCATGGATGGTAGCCTGCAAGGATCCTCTGTTCATGGGATTATCCAAGCAGGAATACTGGAGGGGATTGCCATTTCTTCCTCCAGGGGATCTTCCCTATCCAGGGATTGAACTGACATCTCCTTCGTTTCCAGCATTTCCAGGTAGATTCATTACCATATGGGGCACTATACCTCATCTGTAATTCCAAAATCTAAAATGCTCTGAAAAGAGGGTTTCTGAAAATTTGGTGCCAAACATATTCAGTTCACCAAAATTTTAACTTATACTGACTGAGGTTTGTATTTCATAAACTTTATGTTTCCCATATACTGTAAATATTTGAATGAGGTGCTGATTCAGACCCATATGAGCTGTTACCCCAAATCAGTATACTTCATATCACTTTTCTAAAATAAACTTCTGAATTTCAAAATACATCTACCCCCACAAGATTGTATACCTCCACACATATGTATTTTATATGTATAGTATTTATTGCAAGGAAATATAACACATGAAAACAGAAACAAAATTGCTGAATGAATGACGAGAATCTGTAATGTTTATTTATTCATTCAAAAAACTTATTAATCCCTCATTACATGGTATTTGATTATAACACATTACAGACTTCCAAGTGCCATATCTATACGTATTCACTGATCATTATCATTGTTGATTCTTCATTGTTGTTATAACTGATTGTCAAACAACAGGTTAATCACTGACTAATATATCGAAACTAGTATTATTATAAATACTAGATATTTATTTGATTTAAATGACTAGTTTTTTTGGGTTCTGGACCCAATTCCAACATATGTAGGGTGCCTTGCCCACACCAACAAGCAATTCTTGGACACTGAATTCAAGATAGCTGATAATTCAAGTCAATTCTGAAACTATCTACCCAGAAATAGACTCAGATTCCACAGGTAAAGGGCCTAGTCCCATAAGATTGCCCTCCACCTCAAACACCAATTGTAAGCTCAGGATATTACCTGACCTACCAGCAACAAATTGGAGCTTCCAATGACTTCCTCCAACTCAGGATGCCAATCATGATTCCAGGTTGATAACCAACTTCTGCCATGCTCTCCTCCAGGGGACCTTCCTGATTCAGGGATCAAACCCAGGTCTCCTGCATCTCCTGCATCACAGGCAGATTCTTTACTGCTGAGCCATGGGGGAATCCTGGAAACTCTCTCACTCACAAGATTACCAGTTTATTACAAAGGATATTAAAGGATACAAATCAACGAAGGGTGAAGTCCCAAACAAAGCACCTTCTGTCCTACTGGAGCTTTGGATCCAGCACAGTGGCACATGAAAACATTCTGGTTCCCGATCTCGAAGCTTTCCAAATCCCCTGCTTTGGGATTTGTATGGAGACTTCACTACATAGGCATAGTTGATGAACCCATCGGCCACTGCTGACTGATCCAACCTGCAGCTTCTTGCCCCTCTCTGGACATCAGGGGGTGGGACTGAAAGTTTCAACACTTCATTCATGATTAGTTACCCTGGCAACTGGCCCCCATCCTTAGTTGCTTTCCAAAAGTTATCTTCATAAACACAAACCCAGTTATGGTGGAAAGGGATTTGTAAAATAACATGATACCCATTTCAGCTTTATGGCTCTGAAGTGATTTCAAGAACTGAGGACAAGATACTAAATATTATAACAAGAGATGCTCCCTTTGGTCTTATTGCTCAGGAAATTCTAAGGGTTTTGGGAGCTGTAAGCCTGGAAATATGAATGAAGACCAAATATATATGAGAAATATATTTTGGTCATCTGAATTACCCAATATATATACATATTTTTCCCTTGAAATCATAATATTTCAACCTATAATAGATATATAAATAAAATTTCAATTCACACAGAGAAAGCCTTTCTTAAACTGGCCTTTGATTCACTACAGTGTTTTTGAAAATCACTTAAAGGACATTTTTAATTGCTCTATATTTGGTCACTTTATTGGTTTGATCTTATATATTAATATTTGTTATATAATTTTATATTCTTTATAATCCTGTGCTAAAATTATTTCAAATATTATTTTTAAATTAAAATTAGGGATTTTAAATCTTAGAAATGACCTGGGGAGTCCATCTTACAGGTGACCTAGGAAATATATCATTCAAGTCCCTAGTGAGTTCATATATTTTTTTTTTTCAAGAATGGGTAACTTTAAGTGCTCTCTGTTTTACCTTAATTCTTAGTCATATATGCGTCCCAGAGCATACACCAGGGAATAGTTAAGAAAATTATTGTGAAGCATACACTGTCCTCTAAATGGAAAAAACAGCACTGCTGCTGCTGCTAAGTCACTTCAGTCGTGTTCGACTCTATGCAACACCATAGATGGTAGCCCATCAGGCTCCCCTGTCCCCGGGATTCTCCGGGCAAGAACACAAGTGGGTTGCCATTTCCTTCTCCAATGCATGAAAGTGAAAAGTCAANTAAAACAGCCCTGCTGCTGCTGCTAAGTCACTTCAGTCGTGTTCGACTCTATGCAACACCATAGATGGTAGCCCATCAGGCTCCCCTGTCCCCGGGATTCTCCGGGCAAGAACACAAGTGGGTTGCCATTTCCTTCTCCAATGCATGAAAGTGAAAAGTCAAAGTGAAGTCGTTGAGTCGTGTCCGACTCTTTGCGACCCCATGGACTGCAGCCCACCAGGCTCCTCTGTCCATGGGATTTTCCAGGCACTATTACAAACCAAATCTAAAGATTATCATACTAAGTGAAGTAAGTCAGACAGAGAAGGACAAATATCATGTGATATCTCATATGTGGAATCTTACAAAATGATAAAAATGAACTTATTTACAAAATAGAAAAATAATCAGACATAGAAAGCAAATTTATGGTTACCAAAGGGGAAAGGCAGGGGAGGAATGAATTAGGAGCGTGGGATTAACAAATGCACATTACTAAATATAAAACAGATAAACAGTAAGAACCTACCATATAGAACAGGGAGCTATATTCAATATCTTGTAATAGCCTATAATGGAAAAGAAATTGAAAAAATAGATAGATATTTATAATTGAATCACTTTGCTATACACCTGAAACTATCACAACATTGTAAATCACCTATGCTGCTGCTGGTGCTGCTAAGTCGCTTCAGTCGTGTCCGACTCTGCAACCCCATAAATGGCAGCCCACCAGGCTCCCCCGTCCCTGGGATTCTCTAGGCAAGAATAATGAAGTGGGTTGCCATTTCCTTCTCTAATGCATGAATATTTCAATTAAAAAAAAGAAAAAAGGAAGAACCAACACCAGTGCAGCTTACATCTGTTCTGTTTGTGTGTATGTGTGTGTGCATGTGTCTTCTCTCACATTTATATAACATTGCTTAACTTGTCAATATTCTCTCTTTTTCTTTAGTTTGAAATCATAAAAATCATATGAAGTAATTAAAGCAGAGATGTGTTCTCCATTTTACAAAGAAGAAAAAAAAAGGCAAGATAGAGCACTTCATATAAGAACAGAAAAGCATTCTGTTGCAGAGCAGATGGGCACAAGAACACCATTCTACTACATAACCCTCCTTGTCTTTGTCATCCAGTGGTATTCCTAAATCAGGCTGCAACATAAGCATGTTTATAAATTACTTTTCTGCTCTTAAAATAATGACTTTCTTTCACCTTAACATGTGTGCCAAAGGATGACACTATTCAGTGCTGCAGGCATTATCTCTTAATTAACCACCAGTTACATTTCTGCTCCATTTTATATACTGTATTTTATTACATCATTAGACTTTATTTTCATATTCATAATTGCTGATAAGTGCTAAACTTTTTTAACATGAAAGAATTTAGTCATTAAAAATGGATAAAATTTTGAAGGCAGGATGTTAAGTAATTATTTCATTTGCAGTTTTTAGATAGATAACAAGGATCCAGTTAGAATGCATATTATCTCCTGTAATTTGGAAATAGATCCTGTGATAGAGAATACTTGCTAGGGTGTAAGTAACGAATCAGTAATCATGCTGGTGAACAGTCCCAAATTAGAAAAGAACAGCATCTTCATTTTTCATTCTTTATAGAACTTTAGGATAACTTTTAAAAAAGTTTTATGAAATAGATGATTTATAAGGAAAAAAGTGCTCATAAAAGTAACAGAAGTATTAGCATTCTGTGAGGGAAACTCAGTCTTATGAAGACAAATATTTTCAAATCATCAGCATCTATATCCACTGACATTTTAAGTCCTTACTCCTAAGATCATCTTCCATGGTTTCTATTAACATACATAATAATGATTCCACAGTTGTCAATCACACTAACAAGAAGCTACACCCACTATGTTGGAAGGACTGATGCTGAAGCTGAAGCTCCAATACTTTGGCCACCTGATGTGAAGAGCCAACTCATTGGAAAAGACCTTGATTCTGGGAAAAACTGAGGGCAGGAGGAGAAGGGGGCAACAGAGGATGAGATGGTTAGATGGCACCACTGACTCAATGGTCGTGAGTTTGAGCAAGCTCTGGGAGTTAGTAGAGGACACAGGAGCCTGCTGTGCTGCAGTCCATCGGTTTGCAAAGAGTCAGACAGGACTTAGCAACTGAACAACAAGAACAACAAGGAATCCAAATGCTCTTTACACCAAAGATGCGTATCCTAAGCACTATGGTAGTGGTTACTGAGAAAACAAAGATTAATTCAATACTGCCTCCACTCTCAGAGACCTTACAGTAAACTTTAAAATAATGAAAAAAGTGGTCAATTACATGGGAAGAATACATAATAATACAAGTTGATCAAGAAGTGAAGTGAAAGTGAAATCGCTCAGTCGTGTCCGACTCTTTACGACCCCATGGATGGTAGCCTACCAGGCTCCAAGATCCATGGGATTTTCCAGGCAAAAATACTGGAGTGGGCTGCCATTTCCTTCTCCAGGGGATCTTCCCAACCCAGGGATTGAACCTAGGTCTTCTGCATTGCAGACAGATGCTTTACCATCTGAGCCACTAGGGGGTTTCACCAAAGATTAGAAGTAATATTGAAATAAATCTTTACAGATGGGCAGAATTTCAATAGATAAAGATGAAGAAACAAAATGTGTAAAATGTGTTGGAGTGGAAAAGCAAGGAAATGACAAAAAATCCAGCTTGGTTAGAGTATATGTTATGTAGGAGGATATGATTACACTTGAAAGAAGTTAAAAGTAGGAAACATTCCCTGCCTTGATCATTGCATATTTCAGCCAACAGTAGTGGTGGACTTGCGTGATAATTATTTGAAAGCAACATCAAAGTCAATGCTTCTCTATTTTTCTCCCTAGAATTCACTCAGTGGTTTTGTCTTTCCAACAAACCCTATCATTTTTTTCTCTCTCTTTTCTCCTCTGCTTGAGAATCTCTGAGTAGGTAGGACTGCAGAGTACTAGTTACCTCACAATTAAAGCAGACAAAAACTCCTGTGTCTCGATGGGCAAGGATGATTCAGGCCCATGGATCACATTCATTCCCATCACACATGTATTCTAACCACCATGCCCATCTTCTTCCTTGCTATCATTCTAATTCTTCTACTCTGTTCTAGATTAGAAAATAAGCAAATTTAGCTTTGGCTTTTAGATATACTCCCAATGTTCACTAGTTCTACGGTTCTCAGTTATGAACCTGTTATATTTTTGTAGACTATGATTTCAGTGCTTGAGAGACTACAGTAAACACTGTGATAAAGACAACAGATATGAGGTACACAAGACTTTCCTTTGAGAGAACATAAGATCGGGACACAGTGAGCCAGATGATCATAAAATGGGCACTGTGATATGACTGTTTATGTCCATCATAAATTCACATGTTGAAATCCTAAACCCTAAGGCGCCCTTGTCCCTTTTCACCATGTGAGGATGCAATAAGAAGGTGGCAAGCTACAACTCAGAAGAGAACACCCACCAGAACCTGAGCACTGGCACCTTGATATTGCACTTCTAGCCTCCAAAACTATGAACAGTAAATTTTTACTGTCTATAAGTCACCTAGTCTGTGGTATAATAACCAGACTTTTAGAGAAGCCATAGCAAACTAAGACAAAAAGGTCTCTAGAAAGATGGACAATGTCTCCTATGCTGGTTATTATGTTTTGTTCCCCCCTCACAATCACCAGCAATATCCACTTCCACCCTTTTCTTTCCTGCTCTGTTTCCTGGGAGGTTGACTTCTATGGACTAAATTGCTCATGCTCCTTTGCCAGCTACCTTTCCATGAGGTTAGGCAAACAGGAGGCACTAGCAGGAAATGTTAGGGTAAGAGAAGTAAAAGATCACAGTCTTTCCCTCAGACCTTATTACTTCAGCACCTTGTCACTAGAGGTACTAAAGCCCCTTAGTGATTTCACCTCCTGCCTTTAAGAGTCTCCTCCATGGTTCCTGTTTTTATTCAGTTACCTTCAGTACCTTTAAGATTAGTGGTTGTAACATTTTTTAGGGCTTCTTTAGTGGCTCAGATGGTAAAGCATCTGCTTACAATGCAAGAGACACGAGTTCATTCCTTGGGTCAAGAAGATCCCCTGGAGAAGGGAATGGGTAAACATTATAGGATTCTTGCCTGGAGAATTCCATGGACAGGGGAACCTGGTTGGCTACAGTCCACGGGGTCACAAAGAGTCGAACATGATTGAAGGACTAACACTTTCACTTTTTTCATATTTCAACAACTTTTAATTAGTGGTGTGTGCTCAGTTATTCAGTTGTATCCAACTCTTTGTGACTCCATGGACTCTAGCCTGCCAGGCTCCTCTGTTGGTAGGATTCTTCAGTCAAGTATACTGGAGTGTGTTGCCATTTCCTCCTCCAGGGGATCTTCCTGACCCAGGAACTGAACCCACATCTCTTGTGTCATTAGGCAGACTTCACCACTAGTGCCACCAGGGAAGCCCTTTAACTAGTGGTAGTTTCTGGGTAATTTACAACCATTTGTTAATGCTTCTTCATTTGAACCATCTAAAGTGTGGTCTTATTTCTTGCAATGCTGATTGATACAACTCCAGAGCCCACAGGATTTATT
The DNA here is from genome assembly GCA_006410615.1 of Neotragus moschatus. NCBI lineage: Eukaryota > Metazoa > Chordata > Mammalia > Artiodactyla > Bovidae > Neotragus > Neotragus moschatus. The sequence goes on from SJYA01004846.1 coordinate 24,241, forward strand.
CTAATTTGCTTGAAGTTATTGTCAAATCGAAGGAAAATGAGAAGGTGGTAAGGAAAGGCGAGTCACTGAAATGGAAAAGGAACACAACAATGTCAAAGGTGGGCAGGGAGTGTACAAGCACTGGCCAATAGATAAAGGGTCTTTAATCATAACTTTTTCATATTTACAGCTATTTCCAGTGTGGAAATGGAGACAGGATATTGCTGGCCCAAGAATCAATAATTTTAATTCTATTAGTAAGATCCATTTTATTGTGATTATCTATTTCAGCTTGATAACATCAAAACTTTAATCTAATGTCTCATTTTAATTCCATTCTTGCCAAGCAACTTTCTGACTATAACTTGGGTTCCATATAAGTGCTAACAAGAGGGAATATACAGGCTTCAAATATTCCAGTAACTGTGATTTTTTTTTTAATCACTGCAAACTAATAAATAGCCATTATGTTTTAGCTATTATGACTTGGTTAAATACAAGTACTTTCTTGAGAGATTCGTCTTCTTTAGGTGTGTTATTAACATCAAGATTCTGAAGGCAAGGCCTTGGATCACCTGTAGCTTGCGACTTGTTTTTGCTATTTTGAAATTTTATATTATAATACCTAATGTGTTGAGGAACACTTAGAAGAATATGGGCTGCTAGACTAGGGGAAGCAATTTTATACCACCATGTTTCTTGGCAGGACCTTGGGACAAAATCTTGGTAAAGACTTCACAGAAGGTAAAAGACCCTACCTAATTTGCCCAGGAAATAAATGGACTAGACCTATCATTTTGTGGCCACTTAATGGTGTTCAGAGTTATGTCAAATAATAAATGTCTCCCCATACCATACAAAAAGTATTTCTGCAATCAAAAGCTCCTTTTTTAAGGTATTATTCTGTCCATGATGTGCGTGCTAAGTCACTCCAGTTGTGTCCGACTCTTTGCAGCCCTATGGACTGTAACCTGCCAGGCTCTGTCTATCCATGGGATTCTCCAGGCAATAAAATTGAAATGGGTTGCCATGCCTTCCTCCAGGGATCTTTCTGACCCAGGCATCAAACTCCAGGCTATTACATCTCCTGCACTGGCAGGCGGGTTCTTTACCACTAGCACTACCTGGGAAGCCCCACTATCCATGACAAAACATCATAATCATAGATTTTGACTTGTTCTTCAACTTCCTCTATGATCTTAAGAATCAGTTGTTTGGCGTAAGCACCATTATTCCTGCTCTTTTACGTGTTTATACCAGTCTTGTCCATTTACAATTACTTTGTCACTCAGATGTTTGTCTGGGACATTCTGTGCCATTATGTTAGTTAAAATACCTTCAGATGGATGTTTCTAAGTTTCCAGTGGGTGTTCAGGAGAAGAAAGAGACAGGCAGTAAGTTTCTGTTGTATAATCACCTCATACTCAAACAGTCTGTCTATCAGAATTCTTTCTTTTGGATATAAATGCTCATTCTACAATGTTTAAAACTCACCCGTGTCCCCTCCACCCCCTAATCAATAAATTCAGTTTGAAATTGAATCATTCATGTTAAATGCATTCATTAAGAAATATAACCTACTTCTCCATAGGAGAGATTGTCTGATTATAACAAGAGAAAAATGCTCTCTTGACTATCAAAAGACTTTCCCATATTCAGTTGTGAAGATTTAAGACGATGTGAGTCATCATCAATTGATTAAATTTCTTCTAAGCATGTGGCATATACTTTAAAAGAAAAGCAAAAATGCTTGCCAAATCCCAGAAAGGGTACTTT
>SJYA01004847.1:0-26608 GCA_006410615.1 Neotragus moschatus
AAAATCCAGCAGAAGCTATGTTTAGACCAGGCCTTTACATGATGGATTTCTAAAATGAAGTATAAGAGATGAGTCAGTTAAATAGATAGAATGCATTTTTCTGACTTCTCCAAAATTCTTCATGGTCTAACAGTCACTGCAAACTTCAGACTTTCAGGAACAGTACCTAGAATTAAATTCAAGGACCAACAAGCTTTTATTTAAATGTATGCAACCTGAGGAGAGCTTTATTGTTTCACTTTTATAGAATGACTGCACTTAGATTTTCAGCAGAATAGAAATCTAACTTTTAGTCCTACAATGTCTTTTTAAAAAAAAAATAATAGTCTTATTTTCTCACTTTACTCTAAATTTTCTATACTAAGGTTCACCAATTATATTGAAAATGAACACAAAATCTTTTGCTTTTAGGACCTGAAGGTCTACATACTATCTGAGAGACCTTTTTAACTTAGCAAGTAGTTGTTCAGTTTCAAAATTATTCACATCTATTAGAAAAGCTAAAAAGCATTTTATAAGTATAATTCATGATATAATAAGCTAAACAGCTAAAGCATGTTAACTAAATTACCTTAGATTTTTTTCAGAGAATGATTTAAAAATAAATTTAGCAGTCTAAGGGATGAGTATTAAAAGGAGCATGCTTCAGTTTATATTTAATTGCTTATTTTCACTTTTCCATATGATGTTTAAACATAATACAAAAAGACTGAAGTCTAAAAAAATAAAATGAAAATGTTCTTATAGAATTTAGATGCATATTTTAAAGCATGTTAAAGTGAAAAATGTGGTTTTGAAAAAGCTTTATTTGGCTTTGAAGCACAGGGATAAATGACTCATCATTATTGCTTTCTTATCTAGTGATAACAGTCCATGTGCAAGCTCACACATGCTTATGACAAACCAGGTACTTTGTGCATTACCTGCATCAGATGTGACAATTCTGGGAAGTACACACAAAGTTTATCCCCGACTGACAGAAAAAAACCTGAGGATCACAGAACTGGAAAAGCATTCCAAATTCACAGAGCTGTAAGACTGAGGCCAAACTTCAACTTACAGTCACTCAGCCATTATACTTTGTCTCTACATGAAAAGTGGCCAGTTACCTGTGGCCTTGGGAGACAACTTAAAACAGAATTATGAAAGAAGGGTGGAAGATCAAGTGAATGAATGAACAGATATGTTCATGGACTCAATCATCTTTACCGAAGTGAAGAAAAAGCTCTTGTTTTCTTCTTCTAATTTTTAAGGAATTAAAATAAATGTACAGTCCAGTTTTCTAGGGTCATCCATTTTATTTGGTCAGAGCAAGCAATAAGAACTAACTTTGTAATGAAGCAGTCTTTAAGGTTGTTGGTGGTATAAAATAGTTAACTCTGGACTTGGGTTCTGGCTTCCTGGTTCTCCCTCTCTTTAGGTTTGTGACCTCAGGCAACTAATAGTCTTTCTGTGACCTAAGTTCCTCATCTTGAAGGATAAAAACTACCAATAATAAAGCCATGGCGGGGTTCGCATGGGAGAATGCAGAAAACACAGGACACAGAATAGTTGCTCACAAAACACTACTCCCAACTACGTACACTTGCAGTTTACAGTCAAAACATCCACCAACTGCAGCTGAATGAACCATAAGGGAGTTAAGCTATAACAAGATTATTTTGGTTTTCTGAGCCACAAACTTCATGTTCCATAACAGACTTTCAAGACAGGGCATTCAACTCTCTTATGTAGGCTGTTCATGTTCAGCTACTTCTCAAGGTTTTTCTCCTAATCCCTCAAAATTCTCATAAAATCTGGGCAACTCTGAGAAATAGGAGGATCTTACAATCGAGAATCAGGAAATCATATTTCTCCCTCTCTGATCTCTTTTCCCCCACTACAGACCTGAACTCACATATCTTGTTGGCAAATCTGAAAGAATATAGTCTAGCACTGCTAGACAGAAATATAACGCAAACCACAAATGTGAAAATTTTCATTTTCTAGTAGTCACAAGAAACTTAAACCAAATGAAATTTAATATTTTATACAGTGTATTCAAAAGATTATCATTTCAATATATAATCAATATCAAAGAGGATTTAATGATATTTCTTTAAAAGAGAAAGGCTTTCTTTTTTGTACTAAGCCTTTGCAATCTAGTATGTGTTTCAGGTTTGGAGCACATCCTAATCTACACTAGTCTCATTTCATGGGTTTGACAGTCATACATAAGTAGTTGCTATCACACCGAGTAGTGTGAGTCTAGAGATTATGAATTAGCTACCATCGTATTCCAAATAAACTATGATAAACACGGGAAAAAGGCCATTAAAATCATATAGCTGATGGAGAACTCAGTTTAAAAAGCTGGCTTTCTGTATACTACAAAAACAGTAATTTATAAAAAAATATATAAATGCCCCTCCTTTCCCATATATTAGACCCCAGATTCTCCTAAGAATAATGAAGATGTAGGAACATCTTTTCCTGGTACCACCTGAATACTCTGTAGACATTTTATCATAAGTACAAGTTGACCCTTAAATAATGTGGGAATTAAGGATGCCTATATGCTCACGTGCATGTGTGTGCACACAACACACACACACACACACACACACCTTTTGGAACTCTGTGTATAACTTTACAGACCAGTCGTGGCATCTGATGCTCTGCATCCGCAGACCCAACCAACCCGCAGACTGTGTAGTACTGTGGTATTTATTGAAAAACATCCTCATATAAGTGGGATCCACACCGTTCAAAGTCGTATTGTTCAAAGGTCAACTACAGGAGGATCTTGACGTTAACTGAAATCATGGAAAATTAGTCTCAAATGATCATCATAAAGTAAGAATATTATTTAATGGGAATCAACAGGATTATTTATATTTTCTACTTGTTATCACAGAATCTGTTTAAGTCGCATCCCTAAAGTACTTTGCTTTATTCTAATGCTTATTTGTCAAACAAATCTCAGCTAAACTAGCATAGATTGCTTCATTTCTTCAATATAAAGCTTTACACAACAGGACTTGGATTTCTGCAGGAAATAACCTTCAAAGTTATTAAAGTATCCTCATGTGTTTTTATCTTTATAGCTCCTGGGAGCTTTGTTTTTGAAATCTTAAAGGCTTTTTTCCTCTAAATTAATTTGTAAATGTATAACCTAAAGAGTAGCAAGCCCATTTTCTAGTGTTCCCATTTCTATTCTTCTCAGTATGGGGGTGGAAATTAAGTAAAATCCCATGGATGAGACTTTGTGGCTGGAAATGGAATGAGAGAGACTAAACTGACAGTACTATTTGGTTTGGCCAGACATCCTAATAAGAAAAATCCAGCAGCCAGGAAAATATTTTGGAAGAAGGACAAATTTAACATCGACCTTGACTGTGGTGTCACCAGAAAGGCATGCATTACAGAAGACTTATCAGACCATCCCAGTATGGGACACTGCAGAGGGAAGGAAGAAACATTTCAGCTGAAGGACAGTTTCCATTTCTTTACCTGTATTGTCACACAAATTCACAAATTCTTAGCATTCCTTCTGTGACCCGTGATCAAACAATTTTACAACCTTTTCCTTATATACCTGATGTCATCTTACAGAATGGTTTGGTTCACTGTTCCCAGACAGGATGGGCAATAAAAGAGTCTTGGATGCGGAAATGGGCACACACGTGCCTCTTCAGAGAGAGTTACTACAGCTGTGGAAGGATCATTCCAGGTGTGAGGAAGACCCGCACAGCAGATGAGCAGAATATCTGCAGGGAATGGGAACACACAAGGAAGGAGGGTGAAGGGAAAGCATCAGAACTAATGGGGACACTCTAACAAAGAGCTGACATTCAGAAATCCCAAGAGGCAGGCCAGAGGGGAAGTGTGCCAACAAGGAGAGAGGCTTCAAAAACCATGATATGACTCAGAGGCAGGACCTCCTCCATGAGAAGAGGANACAAGGAAGGAGGGTGAAGGGAAAGCATCAGAACTAATGGGGACACTCTAACAAAGAGCTGACATTCAGAAATCCCAAGAGGCAGGCCAGAGGGGAAGTGTGCCAACAAGGAGAGAGGCTTCAAAAACCATGATATGACTCAGAGGCAGGACCTCCTCCATGAGAAGAGGAGTAGGAATTTTAAGAATTAGTCATCTTCCTTGATGAGGGCTTGTCAAGCTGACCCTATGTCCAAGAAACTCAGCTGAGTTTCAGAAAGCCATGTGAAAGTTTATCAGACCCCAAAGCATCTGCTAAATAAGAGGCTATCAATTCACACTAGGGGGTTTAAGGACTTAGTGTTTAGCAAACAGAACTTGGAGTCAAGGCTGTCATCACAGTGAAAGCCGCTCATTCGTGTCCGATTCTTATGATCCCATAGATCTCATGGATCCTATACAGTCCATGGAATTCTCCAGGCCAGAATACTGGAGTGGTAGCCTTTCCCTTCTCCAGAGGATCTTCCCAACCCAGGGATGGAAGCCAGGTCTCCCACACTGCAGGTGAATTTTTTACCAACTGAGCTATTAAATTCTTGAGCCCGTGGTGTGGTCTTCAGTCCCTTAAAGCCTTCGAGGTGAAGGGTTGGTCTTGGAAATCTGAGACGCGGCCAGCAGAAAGGCAGGTGGCTCTAGCTGAAGGGACAGGAGCGAAGCAGGGGTACAGAGCCAGGCAGGGGCTAAGACTCTTCGTGGACTCTGCTCTGTCTCAGTTTCCCATCACCTTTAGGTAATCACTGCCGGTTTTTCATCAGGAAATAAAATTTCCAAATACATTTAGAAATGTATCTTCCCTCCTCCCTATCATCCACTAAATTAGGAATAGGGTATTTTATTGCTCATAATAAGTAGTTGGTTTTTTTTTTTAAATAAACTGACATAGGAAGAAAAGATGGGTTAAATTATATATTTGATTTCTTATATATTTTATGATCAATACCCTATCATCTTGACTATAGAACTTACCATTATTCATCACAGATGATACCTCATGAAAATGCCTATTGAGGCAATATTGTAATATATTAAGGTATTACTTGGGAAAAAATGCCAAGAAAACGAAGTAAGTTTATAAAGACCAGCCACCTGTTCTTTTCTGCAATGCAGTTTACATTAGGGAATCCATTACTTTCTACACTGACTTAGGAAAATAAATGACTTCATTGGAAAGTCAGGCAGGTCCCCGCCTTGTAAGGAAGCAGAGTGGAACAAAGGAAGAAATACAGTCTTACCTTCTCTCCCTTCAACTAAAGGTTTGATAAATGGGTCACTGTAGTGGTGAGGTGTTTTCCCTTAGGAGTATGTAATATACATACTTTAAGGTTAAGTTTTAGGCTTTTTAAATCAACAGGCTATTTCAGAGCAGTGCTAGATTTACAGAAAAAGCTGAACAGAAATTAGAGCTCACACTCCCCTCCCCGGCCCTTACCCACAAGGGTTCCCATTATTAACACCTTGCATCAGGGTGGCACATCGGTTACAAAATGATAACCCAGTACTGACATATTACAAAAGTTCATAGTTTACATTACAGTTCACTCCTGGTATTGTACCTGCTACAGGTTTTGACAAATGTATAATGAATAACATGTATCGGCCATTAGAATGTCCTATAGATGAGGGCATTTCATTGCCCTAAAGTGCTCCACGCTCCACATACTTACTGTCCCATGCTTCTCTTTTATTTTTAAAAGCCATAATTGTCAACAGAAAAAAACTGCAACTTTTTCTTAGAAGATGTATTATAGCAACTATTTTATACAGAAAATAGATCTTACCGGTTCAACAAATTCAAACTTCTTTTTTTCCTGAACTTCTTGAATTTTAAAGACATATTCTAGTGATGCCTCATAGAAGTTCTGATGTTCTCGGTCAATCTGTGTATCTGCCTAAAAAGCATAAAAAGGTAAATCATGACATAGAGAGTGATTATTGAAGGTTCTGTGTTAAGAGAGGAAATCAAATAGCATTCTACTCTGAAACCTTTTTTTAAAAATTAAGTCCTACAAAAAGTTTGAATATAGCAATTGTATCTTGGGAATACAAAGACTAGGAAAACACAGTCTTTGTCCAAGAGATCTTATAGTGTATGGAATGGGAAGAAAATGCGTGTGCACACCCATACACACAGAGCAATCATACAACATTCATTAACTTAAGAATGATTATAAAAGGGTATGCAAATCTATATGGAAATCTAAGCAATCACAAAAGAGAGTCTAAATTCTGGTAAAACAAAATGGTGGTGCTCTGAGTTGAATCTTAAGATGAATAACTGGCCATGAATAGTCAAAAATAAGAAGGGGGTTACTCCCATGAAAACGTAAAGAGGCATGAAAAAGTCTGACAGAGTCTGCCTTCAGAGTAAGTGGAGGGAAGGAGGCAGAGGCAAGGCTGGAAAAACACTACAAAAGATCCTGAAAACTGCATGTGGTGGTTTAGTCACTAAGTCATGCCCGACTCTTACAACCCCGTGGACTGCAGCCTGCCAGGCTCCTCTGTCCATGGGATTCTCCAGGCAAGAATGCTGGAGTGGGTTGCCATTTCCTTCTCCAGGGGAATCTTCCTGACCCAGGAAACGAACCTAGGTCTCCTGCATTGCATGCAATTCTTTGCCACCTGGGCAATGAGGGAAGCCCTGAAAACTGCATAATGTCTTGATTTAATTGAAGAAGAATCATCTCAGAATATTCAACAGCAGGCTTTCCTGGTGGTTTGGACAGTAAAGAATCCGCCTGCAATGTGGGAGATCTAGGTTCGACCCCTGGGTTGGGAAGATTCCTTGGAGGAGGACATGGCAACCCACTCCAGTATTCTTGCCTGGAGAATCCCCACGGACAGAGGAGCCTGGCGGGCTGCAGTCCACGGGGTTGCAAAGAGTCGGACACAACTGAGTGACTAAGCACACACATTATAGAGATAATCCTGGTAGCAGAGTTCCCAAAGCAGAGGTTCTAAGCAATGACTCATGCTGCAACAAAGCTGCGCACATTCTCTTCCCTCTTCTACGCTCATCATCGTCCTCACATGCTATCTTTAGAACTGACTGGTTCGGTAAAAAGGCATGATTTTACCTTACTTTCATTGCCCAACTACACTACTCCTCACTGCCAGCTGAGATTAGTAAAGGCAGATGAGTAGATGGCCTCTCCAGAAAACTAAGTATCTGCCAGCTACAATTTGGGAATAGGACACTGCTTTGGAGCCATTTTACACTGATAATTTAACAAATAAGAGCTTAAAGAAAGATAAAATTAGGTTTTCTGGCTTTGAAAGCATAGCATCTTAAAACTTCATTTGAAAGAAGGACTTTAAAAAATACTTACATAATTAAAAATAACCCAATAAGTAGTTCATTAGCAATGGATAAACTTGAGGATTCCAAGTTTATAGACTAATACATCAGAAAGTGAAAGTGTCAGTCATGCAGTTGTGTCCGACTCTTTGCGGACCCCATGGACTGTAGCCCACCAGGCTCCTCTGTCCATGGGATTTTCCAGGCAAGAGTACTGGAGTCGGCTGCCATTGCCTTCTCCAGGGGATCTTCCTGACCCAGGGATTGAACCCGGGTCTTCGGCATTGCAGGCAGATTCTTTACCATTTGAGCCACAGAAGGAAGCCACAATACATCAAAAGAATAATATAAACCAAGTGGGAAATTTGGACCAGTAGCTTTTCAGTACCCTAAGTTAATATTTCACACAAATTACATACATTTTCTTCCTACCACTTAGAGGAACACACTATTTATAGAATAAATGGTAAGGGGATACAGGTGGTGGTATGCTAATGAAGTTTAACAATTGGCTCCCTTCAGGGTGGGGGGAGATCCCGATTTACACTATTTGTTGGTCTTTGTGATATAAATATTCCCCAAATCACCAGTTCCAAAGCACAAATACAACATCACTGAACCAGCAACAAGAAAGAGATGAGAAAACTGGCCCTCCAAGAGACAGCTCCAGTGTACACCACAGGGTGTAAAAGATGAAAAAATATTTTCAGTCTCAGAAAGTCTACCCAACAAGTTATTTCTGAAGCTTCTGTTTACTTTAAAAGATGATCTTTGCGTCAACCCGCACACAGGAACAAACCTGAATGCTTGAAACACTATTAGAGCCTAAAATGATTATTTCTGGTTAACATGGCTGTCCATAAAGGAGTTCGCAGAGCAGGCATGCTAGCCATTGAAAGGCCTGCTTCGATTACAGAGCTACACTGGTAGCAGAGTTCCCAGAGGCAGAGGTTCTAAACAATGACTCACGCTCCAACACTATGGGAATGTGTCCGACTCTTCGAGACCCCATGGACTGCAGCCCACCGGACTCCTCTGCCCATGGGATTTTCCAGGCAAGAGTACTGGAATGGGGTGCCATTGCCTTCTCCGATCTCCCACCCTACGTTTTGTAAATCACCACTGTGTAACAGCTGAGCGCTCTTACAGCGCAGGCGCGTGCCCGTCACAGCGAACTCGCTTGGCCACGGGCTACTTGTGTTCTGGAAGCATCCGTGAGCTGCACCTGAAAAAGCCCCTGCGGCCACCTTATGGTGGGGAGGCTGAGTCTCGGCTGCTGCCTGGGTCAACAGCGAAGAGAGAAGATGCCATGTCTGCTGCCCTGGCTGCGCCAGTCGGGAGAGAAGAAATGTGTTCGCAGCTCCAGCAGCTCCTTGAGTCTTCTTCCCTTTTCCCTGCTTGCGCCTTGCCTACCATGGGTTCCAGGAACACCGTGCAACAGTGTGAACAGCGAGACACCATCTGCCTAACGGATGAAAGTAGTTGACTAATGCTAAAACTGTGCAAGTGATATGGGCTGTTTTCAACCCCTGCTTTGTATCTGGGAGTCTGGAATTTGTGTACATGACAAGCAGAAGGTGTCTACATGACCAGCCTCCAGTAAAAACTATTGGCTCTCAGTCTACGAGATTCCAGTAGATACCATTTCACATGTGTTCTCCTGACTCGTTGCTGAGGGAATTAAGTCCTGTGTGTCTCCTCTGGGATAAGATTCTTGGATGCTTGTGCCTGGTTTCCCTTAGACATCGACAACTAAATTTAACATACAAACCTGCTTTGAGAGGTCATCTAGAATGCACAGTTCTAACAGAATACAATAACTTTTTTTTTTTTTCAATACCAGATTTAGAAAGACATTCTTTTACCTCAGATGAATTCCTTTAGTCCTTGAGCTCATAGTGTATCAGTTGCTATATACTCATTAACAACTGTGGTCAAGTATTTAGTACTGGAGAAATAAGATGACTATGTAATTCATAGTCCAAACTTTTAAAAATGAAAGGGAATAGTAATTACTCCAGCACAACAGGTTGCTTAAGTAGCTGTTGTTTACATAGCAAAGTCATCCCAGTAAGAAACCAAATTAGGTAGATAAGAAAACCGCACAGTTCAGCAGACAACAGATACCTAAATTCTTCCTCACACACCCTAAGCTGTCTCAATTCAAAATAGAGGAAAAAGAGGACAGTGAAAGCAACTATCACTCAGGTGACAGCTGCTGATTTATTCCCAGAGGGAAAAGGATTTAAGCTGGATGCTGAGGAATGGAGAGGTTCTGAGAAGGTGGAGATAAAACAGGAGTTTTACTGAGGGACTAAAGTCAGGAGAGGTTATGTTCTTGTAGATGGAGCAAAGAAGTTTGTCTGAAACTGTCAGAAGTGAGAGCTGAGGCAGCGCAGAGAGAATGAGTACACACTCATCTTATAAACCCGGCAAGAACTGGAGGAAAGTGTGGTCAGGATCAGAGATGGACTTCAGGAAGCTTAGAAGATTAGTGTGAGCGCAGAATAGAACGCATCGATTCAGCGGTGAAGCTGGGTGCACCTGAATGTAAGGAGACCTCTTACTTGATACGGGTGAGGGTGTTTGGTATATCCTAGTAAGACAAGCTTGAGGATGCAGGTGTGAGAAGCAAAGGGGGAAAAAGTCGAAGATAATTTTGACTCAAGAAATAACATCAAGCATTAACAGAATTAAAGAAGTGAGAAGCGGGGTCAAATTGGAGAAAATGGGTGAGATATCACGTGTCACTATGGTATCATAGTAACCCATCAGTGGATAGTGGAAAGGTGGTCAGGATGGGAAATATGGTGGGAAACACTCGCATGGTGGGAAAAACGTGGTGGGAAACACTCACTGAGATGTTACAGACAATATGAAAGGTGTAGAGCCACTGGGGACAGACAGAAGGACAAGAATAGCAGTAGGTAGAACCTGAGGGACACTCTTCACTCAGGAGGTAGGAGAGGAGAACCTGTTGAAAGCATCTTTACTTATAGATATTAACAGAAACCCAAACTCTTGGCTCCTAAAAGGAACCCCTGTACTATTCTAACTATAAAATTAATACATACTCATTACTATATGTTTATTCATTGTTCATTATTAAACAGGGAAATGTAAAGATAATAAGTTCACTGCAGCCTCACTGTAAATATTTATAACACGCACACAAAAAATTACTTTAAAAGACGAATAATAGTATATATTCTGGTTTAAATCCTGTTATTTCACATATAGGCCTACAAGTATTTCCAAATATCTTTAAATGCTTTTCCAAATAAAACTTTCACAGTCATATCAACTGTTTTTGGCCAAGCTCTATTTGTGTATTTACCCCAATCATTCTTTTGTGCTATTTTGGATGTTTCTAAAAATTTTATTGTGAATAACTCTTGAATGAACATATTTACACAATTTATTTTTATACTCATTTCTGATCATTTCTTCTGGTCAAATTCCTATCAACAGAAATCATTTCAGCTGTCTTAGACATCTAAGGTTGATTGAAATATGGTCAAATGTACCTCAAAAGTTTTTGAATGATTTCATATTCCCACCAGAAAAGCCAAAGTCTGCTTAGTTTCCCATACCTTCACTAACAATAGATATTATCTTTTAATAATTTAATGTGCTGCTACTATTATTAAATTATACTTTAAAAATATATGATATAGAAACTTACAATATTTATTATGGTTTATATTTCTTCTTTGATGAAATGCCCTTTCATATTCTTACTCCATTTTTTCTAATAAAACCTTTATCTTTTCCACATTGATTTCCAAAAGCATCTTATATATAGGACATGGTTATCCTGTGTCATGTCATATAAGTCCCCTAATACTTCATCTTTTAATTTGATTTAAGGTCTTTTGAAAGAGACAGATTACTTTTATGCATTTTGGTCTTTTTACATTTCCTTCAAGATCTCTTCCTCATAGCTTATGCTTAGAAAGAAATTATCTATTCACATTTCAAATATTATTTCTTTTTGTCTACTGTAAAGTGTATAATTCTGACAAGTCTGTTTCCAATTCTGTGTACTCCAATGGTCCATCTAATAGATGGCCTTGGAGCTTTACCAACACAAGCTGACCCCTAATTCAGTCCTGGTAATGGGTAGTCACTCATGTTCCATGAGCAAAATGAACAGAGAGTCAGCTGTGTCAGTGAGAAGACACAGAAGGGTCTTTCTGAGAACAACTTCATAGGCTTGGTGCCGACAGAAGGACCAGAGCTGCTCTGGAAGTAAACAAGTGAATTTAATGGCATGTTACAGAAATTAAACATGTGCGTAGCAGCATCTCCCCATAACAGATTTGACTCCTGGAGGACCGAGGAAAAAGTAAAAAACAATCTACATTTTTCCTTTTCTACACTATATGCTCCAAGGAGATGCTTTACACAATATTTGGGTTGTATTTGTATTCGTGTCATATTCTATCATGGGCTGTGCCTTCTGGAAAAAAAAGTGTGTGTGTGTGTGTGTGTGTGTGTGTGTGTGTGTGTGTGTGTGGTGGGGCAAATGGAAGATGCTATTAACCATGTTACAGGTTTTTTCTAGCATCCAACTAAATATAAAACCAGAATGGGTATTCTATTCCATCATATCCCAAGGGGTTAGGAGCCACTAACAAGTATTAAATATTGAGCTACACTGTCAGGGAAAATTAAAGCATAACCTCTAGACGACTTTACAATTATGATAGAGTCACAAAGTCAAACCAAGCAATCCCTAAGGGAAATCAGTCCTGAATATTCACTGGAAGGACTGATGCTGAGGCTGAAGCTCCAATACTTTGGCCACCTGATGAGAAGAGCCGACTCACTAGAAAACTTTCTGATGCTGGGGAAGATTGAGAAGAAAAGGAGAAGGGAGTGGCAGAGGATGAGATGGTGAGACAGCACCACTGACTTTACGGACCTGAGTGTGAGGGAACTCCGGGAGATGGTGAAGGACAGGGGAGCCTGGTGTGCTGCAGTCCACAGGGCTGCAAAGAAGTCAGCCAGCTAAGGGCAGCCTCTTATGTCCACCAAGAATCTGGTAACTCTTCAGAGACTCTATGCATTGCCTTTGATTTTGAGGCAGTAGATTTTTAGAATATGCCTTGGCCTTGGTCTTTGGTACATGATGGTGACAACTGGGGGAACTATTCTACAGATGACTTCATCTACATATTGCATTCTCTTTCAGGTTGATTCTAAGGCAATGTTTAAAAGTTTAAATAGACATACATTTAAGAAGTTTAGAATATGTGGACACAATATTAAAGAACATAGTATACCATAAGATTAAAAATGTCCATGAAAATTAAAAACATAATTTCTTTTAATAACAGATTTTTCTCCACTTCACATTAACCCCAAAATCTTTCCATAGGCACTCAATGGTCTATTAAATTATCCTATTTTAATAGCAGGCATTAATAACAAGCTATTTATTATAGTGAAATATAAATCTTTCCAATGTTCAACATTTTAAGTGAGGAAATTCAATTCCCTCTAGGGGAACATAAAAATACAGTAAAAAGGAATCAGAAGTAACTCTTCCATGACTTTTTGACTACAGTTCCACTGCACTTGAACTTGTCAAGCATGCCTCGTGGCTGAACAAGAAGGTCGGAGAAATAAGAATACGAATAAGTAGAGCGGAGGACCAATCTGAACTTGAACAACAGTTCAGGAAGGAAGGTGACTTTGCTAGAGGATCAGAATGAGACATTTTGAAGAGTTCCATGGTGCAGTCCCTAGAAATACAGAGAAGAGACGAAGAAGAGACTGCAAGAGGCTCAGCGTCACGCAAGATTCCTTGAGGTGGGCTGGGGGCAGTGATAGCTGCTGGTGCTCAACAAGTCCCGGTGCAGCTCTGAGACACAATGCTGTACGCTGGGGAAAGTGTGCCAGGTGAAAGACAACAGAGCCATTTAGAAACACACACAAAACATATGCCATCACTAGAGCTGAAACTGCATCACTCCTCAGTAAAAGTTTTCTATCTGGCTAACAATAGTTAAAACACTACCAATGAGCAGAGAAAATTTTCAGGAAAAAAGGAAGAAATGCATTCCTTGTATGAGAACACGGTCCACATTAGTAAAATATTTCTGTTGACTTGTTTAAATTGACAAAAAATAATAAAGATTTCAAAACATGTAACTGTATATCTTTTCTCCCTTAATGCTGATGTAACAATTGAAGAACAGATATTTTTAACTTAATATAAATGTTACACCATGAATTTGGTAGGTCTTGCTATTTAGAATGGCTTTCTAGGTGGCTCAGTGATAAAGGAGATACAGGTTCAATCCCTGGGTTGGGAAGATCCCCCAGAGAAGAAAATGACAACCCACAGCAAGATTCTTGCCTGGGAGGTCCCGTGGACAGAAGAGCCTGGTGCGCTTCAGTCCATAGCGTCACACAGGAGTAGGGCATGACGTCGTGACTGAACAGCGGCAGCTGTTATTTAAAATAAGCCCAACAGGAAGAAAAAGAAATAACCTTGTTTCACTCTTTTTCATTATTGAAGGAAATATTAATCTTTCTCTTGGAACTGTTAATTTTAAATGTCACAAAGCACGTAAAATGCTCAGCACCATGCCTGTCTACCTATAGCAAATGCTCAATTAGCTTAAATATTCTTATTATCATCATTTTCTTAAACAGGGGCAGATTCTGAGACAATATCTACTTTTGGAAACCTGGGCTTCACGTGATAATGCTAATGCTCTTTCCACAGTTCAACTGGAAAAACTTACCTCTTGCAAATGAGATTCCTTTTTCTTTGCAGACAAATTTAAATGTTTGTCAAGAATGGAATAGTATTTTTCACTCTCTTTGTCAAATTTCTTCTTTCCATCCTAGGAGAGCACAAAAACAACAAAACATTCAAATCAGAGAATCAAGATAACTTTGATTTCCATCATTCCCATCAAGCGTCCAATAAAATTATTTAATAAAGATTCAGTGAGCTTCAACTGTGTGGAAAAGTTGATGAAGTAGGGAAGGATATGAAGCAAAATCATCTGAGTATGTATTCTGCTCACAAAGAAGTTCATAGAACTATAGTATGGAGGGGGCAGGCTGACTATAGTAGAATCCCTTTGAGCACTCTATAACTGATTTTCAAGAAATTTTGACTTAGAAGTCTGGGACACAGCCAACAGAAAAATGTCTCTTTTAGGCTTTTTTGGTGATTCAGATGAGTTAACATACAAACAGTTTAGAGGCCACTCACAAACTCTTTGCAAGGAATCATATTTCCCAAGTCACAAAAAAAGATGCTTGATATTTCAAACAATTCATTCTCATTTTTTTAAGTAGAAGAAATTTTTATGGGCTTTCCACATGGCTCAGTGGTGAAGAATCCAGCTGCCAATACAGAAGACACAGGTTCAATAATTCCTGAGTTGGGAAGATCCCCTGGAGAAGGAAATGGCAGCCCACTCTAGTATTCTTGCCTGGGGAATTCCAGGGACAGAGGAGCCTGGTGGGCTATAGTCCATGTGGTAGCAAAAGAGGCGGACATGACTTAGTGACTAAACAACAGCAATTCTTTTATAGAGAAGGGGAGATGGGGAAGGGCTATTATAAACAAAAAGTCCACTGGAGGAAACTGGGAGTTTGAAGTATAGTGGGTTTTCAAGGGTTTAATTTGAGTTTCACATTGGCTAAGCTGTTCAAACAGGACACTCTTGATAAAAAGGAAAATAAATCTTCACAAACTGGTGGTGTGAAATAATTAGACCATTCAAAGTCAAATCAAAAGGATTAGAATCATCTGTATCATACACTCAACATAACTTAATAGTTGACCTTTGAAATGAAATGAAATGAAATGAAATGATTTGCTCAGTTGTGTCAGACGCTTTGCGACCCCATGGACTGTAGCCTACCAGGCTCCTCTGTCCATGGGATTTTCCAGACAATAGTCCTGGAGTTGATTGCCATTTCCTTCTCTAGGGGATCTTCCCAACCCAGGGATCGAACCTGGGTCTCCTGCATTGTAGACAGACGCTTTACCTTTGCAATACCTAAAATGACATTGTTTTATGGGTTCAGCTGTAACCAGGCTAGCCCTTTGTTGGAAGAGAATACCTTTCCCCTAAGGCATACTTCTATAGAAAGGCAAACAGAATACAGTTCTGAAGAGAACAAGGCATGCCTAGACATATTATGATCTTCTCCAACTATCAATACGTTATCCACCAGGTATGTTTTTTCCATTTGTGAGTCCATATGAAATAAATACTACAGGACCACAGTCATAAATTCCACTGGCCAAAGAAGTACTACTCCTTCCTTTTATCTCAGTGTTTCTTGATGTGCAATGTCTGGACCACATTAATCAAAGTTAAGTATTTTAAAGGCTACTCAAAATGTAGATTCCTATTTCCCTCATATAGAGATTCAGACAGGTCTTTTAAACAAGCTCCGTGATTATTATGGATAATGTTTTCATTTATTTGAATCAGTAAATATTTGGAGGAGATTAATTAAAAATAGTAGGTGAATGGATGAATGAGGAGAGGAGGAAAGACGCTGGGAGGAAGCAGGGAAGAGAGGAGAAGACAAGCAGGCCTCGCATTTGTCTGTCTCACAATTCAGATTGTCAGATCCAGACTAACAGATGAAGGCATTCTATTCTGAGCCAGCAGCACTCTAAACTTTTACCCACTCAATTATATTTCCAGGAACCCATCATAATCTAATTGCATGGATGGAACTTTAGACACTTAACTGGTAAAGTTGCACTGAATGAAAAGAACAAGTAGGGTTCTGCTGTAAACGTTCTAGACCTTTGAAGAAGTGCGGGAATGTTTGTGCATTGTTGTATTATACGTGTACATAAGGCAGGGGAGTCACATCTTCAAAGGATTTTTGTCATTTAAGGAGAAAATGTGGCTCTACTAGGCGAAACACAATTGGAAAATACCAAGTGGCATTCCCATCCAAAAAAAGGGTCGGTGGAGGAACTCGCACAACAAAGTGTGGCAGAGAGGAGCCAAAAGGAAGCAAAGAAGTCCAAGGTTCCGGACGGGAGGCGCTTGTCCCTCCACTGCTGAAACAGATAATTGAGTGAACATTCCATTGTCTGCTCCTTAATCTGGCATTTTATGCCCACAGCTGACCTGCTCAAGCAGTCTTTCCAAAAGCCTCTCTCATTAGCCTTTCTGACCGCCTATTCTTTTTTCTCTACAGACTATAAATATAAATGCCTATTTCTTCTAAGAGCCACAGCTTCAAGTTAGAGCTGCTCTTAGCATCCAGCTTAAACAGACATCATTCACAAGTCCTCTTCACCAGTTTCCTCTGCTTTGTAACTGTTCATCTACTTTTATAAACAGGTCTCTTACGGTGTTCAAGCCCTACATTGCAGCAGGGAAATGCATATCCTAAATTTACACATATATATACAAATAAATAAAATATAAATATTTATAAATAAATATATAAAATAAATAAACATATATATATCCTATGCTTCTTAAGATTTTGAGTGCTCAATACATATTTAATAAACATGCAAAATTATTCCTCTTGTAACAGTGGGCATTACAGTCACTCACAAACATTCNCGCTTTACCTTTGCAATACCTAAAATGACATTGTTTTATGGGTTCAGCTGTAACCAGGCTAGCCCTTTGTTGGAAGAGAATACCTTTCCCCTAAGGCATACTTCTATAGAAAGGCAAACAGAATACAGTTCTGAAGAGAACAAGGCATGCCTAGACATATTATGATCTTCTCCAACTATCAATACGTTATCCACCAGGTATGTTTTTTCCATTTGTGAGTCCATATGAAATAAATACTACAGGACCACAGTCATAAATTCCACTGGCCAAAGAAGTACTACTCCTTCCTTTTATCTCAGTGTTTCTTGATGTGCAATGTCTGGACCACATTAATCAAAGTTAAGTATTTTAAAGGCTACTCAAAATGTAGATTCCTATTTCCCTCATATAGAGATTCAGACAGGTCTTTTAAACAAGCTCCGTGATTATTATGGATAATGTTTTCATTTATTTGAATCAGTAAATATTTGGAGGAGATTAATTAAAAATAGTAGGTGAATGGATGAATGAGGAGAGGAGGAAAGACGCTGGGAGGAAGCAGGGAAGAGAGGAGAAGACAAGCAGGCCTCGCATTTGTCTGTCTCACAATTCAGATTGTCAGATCCAGACTAACAGATGAAGGCATTCTATTCTGAGCCAGCAGCACTCTAAACTTTTACCCACTCAATTATATTTCCAGGAACCCATCATAATCTAATTGCATGGATGGAACTTTAGACACTTAACTGGTAAAGTTGCACTGAATGAAAAGAACAAGTAGGGTTCTGCTGTAAACGTTCTAGACCTTTGAAGAAGTGCGGGAATGTTTGTGCATTGTTGTATTATACGTGTACATAAGGCAGGGGAGTCACATCTTCAAAGGATTTTTGTCATTTAAGGAGAAAATGTGGCTCTACTAGGCGAAACACAATTGGAAAATACCAAGTGGCATTCCCATCCAAAAAAAGGGTCGGTGGAGGAACTCGCACAACAAAGTGTGGCAGAGAGGAGCCAAAAGGAAGCAAAGAAGTCCAAGGTTCCGGACGGGAGGCGCTTGTCCCTCCACTGCTGAAACAGATAATTGAGTGAACATTCCATTGTCTGCTCCTTAATCTGGCATTTTATGCCCACAGCTGACCTGCTCAAGCAGTCTTTCCAAAAGCCTCTCTCATTAGCCTTTCTGACCGCCTATTCTTTTTTCTCTACAGACTATAAATATAAATGCCTATTTCTTCTAAGAGCCACAGCTTCAAGTTAGAGCTGCTCTTAGCATCCAGCTTAAACAGACATCATTCACAAGTCCTCTTCACCAGTTTCCTCTGCTTTGTAACTGTTCATCTACTTTTATAAACAGGTCTCTTACGGTGTTCAAGCCCTACATTGCAGCAGGGAAATGCATATCCTAAATTTACACATATATATACAAATAAATAAAATATAAATATTTATAAATAAATATATAAAATAAATAAACATATATATATCCTATGCTTCTTAAGATTTTGAGTGCTCAATACATATTTAATAAACATGCAAAATTATTCCTCTTGTAACAGTGGGCATTACAGTCACTCACAAACATTCCATTTGATCAAAAAACTGATATCCATGATACAGGGGGCAATTCTGCACAAATGGCCTCAATTCAATCCCTGTGATACAAGAGCACTGTAGGGGGTGGGGGCCACCAGCTGTCTCAGAGACTAGTACGGGAAACTGACTCACTTTCATCTTACAATAGGGGGCTTAAAATTTCTCACTGTGTCCAGAAGAAACGAGGTGGGGGAGAAGGGAGCACAGCTGTGGTAACTACACTTGCATCTTTGTTTTTTAGTGTTTGCTGGCATTTTTGGAAATGTTAACTCAGTGCCAACATACCAGCATTCCTGGCAATACAAAAATCATTCCCAGAAGAACTTCCTGGACTCCTAATCAAACCCGGGCCCTTCACACCACCAGGCCAACAAAAGAGATCTACTCAAAGGTTCCAATGATGCAGATAACACAAACACATTCACTTCTAGTATAAAATTAAAGAGCTAAACTGAAAGAGGAGGGCACATGAAGGACAACCATAATCTAGGGAACCATAGTCTTGAAAACAAAGAACACTTTTTGTGATTCACATCTCCCCCCAAAAGCCATGATTTACTCTCATGTAAGTTAGGTCCTATTTGGTTTTAGTAACTTAATACCACACAGCTATCGATTGTCTACTATGTATTTGTGGATATCAAGCTAAGAATTTTCTCCAAAACCAGTGCTGCAGAAGGAAGAGAAAATAATGCATGAACCTTTACTCTAAATGCTGTATGTGATTACTGACTTCTCACTGTCATAACATGACTCACATGGAGACTATGTTATAATGGTATGGTATAATGGTTGTAGATTCACAGTAAGTGCATCTGAACCAGGTAGTATGTACAATGAAGTCATATATATGTGTGATATGTTTATATGTGTATATTTTTAAATCTTTAAAAAATGCCATCAAATATGGCAAGTTAATCCCCAAACCCAATTATAAGTGGCAAATGTGTAAGATAAGTTCAATGTCTATAATCAATTTGTGTTCCAAGCTACACTGTATTTACTCTGATCACACGATCACATTATTATTTAGCATCAAAGATTAGCAACTGGGGTTATGCTGCATTTTCATCATATCCCCTGAGCTAAGGAATGGGAAGGAAACTCCAAGTGTCAGTCTTAAAGTTGTGATATATAACAAACAAATAGGCAAAAAATAAGTCAAAATACTCATATAAACTATAAGTCTATCACAAATTATACACAAATGTTAAATACAAAGCCAAATCAACACCTTCTATTGACCACAAGAGGGTACCAAAGGGAATAGACTTTAGCACAGTACCTAAAATGTCACAAACAGATATATTTCAAGGTTTATCCAATTGTTTTTTCTCTATAATATAAAGACAACTGCAAAGATTTTCTTAAACAACTGTTTTAGCAATCTTTATCTTAACATTATCATGATCAACTTTTTTTAAGTAGAGGCAATGGAAAAATATTTCCTATATTTCTTTTAATGAAGCTTACATTTAGAATTAATGCATCTAATTTTAAAGACAATTTCAAGGTTATAATTGCCACACAGGATACTGCAAAATTTTCCAGGCAACTATTTATGCTACCATGTTAGTATAACCATTAGCTAAACAAGCACCAAGTATATATTTTTAAAATCCTTTTAAGTGAGTGCACAGTAGCAGAAATAGCCATGTAAAGAATAATAATAAATACCAATAGATAAATTTCTATTTCACAAATGCTTAATTCTTATAAACTGGCACTGTGCTAGGCATTGAGAGGACAAGATACAGCCCTAACTACCAGTCTTGGCTAGACTTCCTCCTTCTCTGATAGTGGGATTTCCTCACTGCTCAGAAGAGTGACGTAGGGTGACATCATCATTTTTAAGTCTCAGAAAGAACAGCTGCTTGGATATTCCTTAGACCCAAGAGATTCCTGGTGTCCAGAAACTCAGGTTGTTGAAACCCTTAATACAGCTTTTATAGCAACATCCCAACTGCGGGTGACTGCACCAAACCAGTCCCCACCATGTCCCTCCTCCTCCTCAATCTGCTGAAATATAGACATTTCAAAAGGGTTTCCTTCTGCAGAGTTAGGCCAATATAATTCACCACATCTTCCCTATTCCAACTATCTTGCACTACCACCACCAGGTGTTCAGATTCCTAAGAGCCAAAGGTTTCATATTTGCCTATGAGGAACTCCTACAAAATGGGTCTTCCTGGTGGCTCAGCTGGTAAAGAATCCACCCACAATGCGGCAGATCTGGATTCCACCCTTGAGTTGGGAAGATCCCCTGGAGAAGGGAAAGGCTACCCACTCCAGTATTCTGGCCTGGAGAATTCCATTGACTCTATAGTCCATGGGGTCACAAAGAGTCAGACATGACTGAGCGTCTTTCACTTTCACTTTAAAAAAATGGAAAGATAGAAAAACAAACAGATAAAAATATAGATGAAGGATATGAAGGGATAACCAACAGAAGAGGGAAGTCAAAAAGGTAACAAGTATTTACGGAGTTTTTCAAACTCATTAATAATTAAGAGGAAAGCAAATTAAAATATTGAGATGTCACATTATATGTACCAGATATTGGTTGGCAAGAGTTATAAAGTGAATAACAGGTTGAATGCATGTGGAAACACAGGAACTCATAAAGGGATACAGGTACAGCCTTTCTAAAGAGAAATGTTGCATTCAACATTTCTAAGTGGTATATATGTGTGACTTAAAAACAAGCTTCTGGGTGCACATCCCAAAAATATCCTCACAGAAAAGTCCATAAGGAAACCTGAAAGAGGATCTGTCTGGAATAGGAAGATAGCCAGGGTATTTACTGGTGAATATAAATGCATTAGAAGCATACCACAAAGTGGCAGGCATGAAGTAAGTACTACAAGTAGATGGATCTTAAAACACAATTCTGAGTGAAAACCACAAAACGCAAAATAGACAAGTGACACAAAATCATTTATGTAAATTGAAGTCATGAATAGAAAAATAATATCAATTTTGTAAGACAAATATATACGCATTAAACTTATGAGAATGGTTGCTGTATAAGAAAGAAAATGTGAATGAAGTATGAGTGAAAGAATAAACAAAAGAGTTGTGAACTAAAAAAGAAAAGAGATGAGAAAAGATAAGAGAATTAGGAGATAAATCAGAAAACCCAACCTCTGACTAACGGAAGTACTGAAAGAAAAATGAAGGGAGGAATTACAAAAAAAAAAAAATCATGAAAATTTCCAGAACTAATAAAAAAAAAAATCCATATTAACATGGTAAAACCAATACAGTATTGTAAAGTAAAAACTTCTTTTAAAAAGGGGGAAAAAAAGGCACAATATATACAAAGCACAATAAATGAGAAAATATCTGCAAGATATATCATACACTATTACAAAGCCAGCATTAAAAACAAAAATCTAAAAACAGAGGTCGGATAAATATCATCAGAAACCAATGAGTTCACAATAACATCAAAGGAAGTTATAAAACAAAGGTGCAGTGCCTTTAAAACTGAGAAATAATGAATTCCAACTCTGATTTCTATATCCAAATTATCAATCTAGATTCATGGTAGTATAAAAATATTTACAAACATACAGGTTCTCAACATTATTAATATCTATAAATTTATACCATTTTTCAGAAAGATACTAAGGGTCAACTAAAATGATGGAATAAACCAAAAAAATCAAGACAAGAGATCTAGGAAAACAGTTCAAAGAGGCAAAGAAAATTCCCAAGAAAATGGTAATATGACCTTCCATGAAAACAGACAGACAAATAAGCCTATGAACTTTAAAGCAGCAGTTAAGATTAGAGTCCCAGGAGGGATGTGTCTTTACAAAGTCTGGAGAAGATACTCAATATATACCAATGTATCAAGATGCGTTTTGTAATTACATTAATGCAATTGGGAACAGAGACTTTTATGCAAAATGTAAAGGTAACTATTCACTCTAAAAAAAAAAAAAGTCTCCCCTCCTTTATGTATATATGTGTGTTTATGTTTAAGTGAAATAAATGACAGCAATGGTACAAGGACAAGAGGAATTTTGTTATTCTAAAGTATGTACACTACCTGTGAAACGGTGCAACATTATATCTAAAGTGGATTTGGATTAGTTGTAAATGTATATTTCAAATGTACAAATGTGTAAATGTAGAAATGGATGAAACAGGGAAAAAGAAAAAAAGATGAGAAATGGAAAAGAGTGGGAAGCAGAAGAGGAATTTATAATGCCACTTTAGGGCAATCATTAAAAAATGTTTTTTAAAAGTATAATTGATGCAGTAAGAAAGCAGAGAAAATGAAATCATAGAAAGTACCCAATTAAAATCACAAAAGGCAGAAAAATAGTTGAAGAAAAAAAATAGGAACAAAGAACAAGGGCAAAAAGTAGAAAACAACAGCAAATATGGTAGATATTAATCCAACTATATCAATCATCACTTTGAGAGTGAATGTTCAAAATCCCCCGATTAAAACACAGACATGGTCATAGTGAATCCAAAACTCAAGCCTCAACTACACGTTTTCTATAAGAAACCAACTTGAAATGTAAAGGCACATATTCATTTAGCACAAAGAGAGAAAGATAAACTTTGCTAACACTAAAAAGGAGATAGCAGGAGTAGCTATATTAATGTCAGATAGATCAGATTGCAAAACAATGAAAGCTACTGGGGATAAAGAAAGAGGATTACCTAACGCTTAAAAGGTCAGTTCTTCAAAGACAATAATAATTCTTAATATGCATACACCAATGTGTATGCAGAGCATAAGAGCAGAGCTTCCAATATGTGAGGGAAGGACTGACAGAACTTCAAGAAGAAATAGGTAAATCCACTGTCACAGATGAAGACTATAACAGCCATCTACTAGAAATGAACAGATCCAATAGGTAGAAAATCAGTGAGAGCACAGCTGAGCTCAGCAGCACCATCAACCAACTGGACCTAAGGCTGTTCATTCAAGAAGAGCAGATTATATATACATTCTTCTCAAGCTCACATGGAACATTTACCAACACACACTACACTGTGGGCCATATCTTAGCAAATTTAAAATAATGAAAATCATTCTCAGAGCACAAGGAAATCAGCAGGAAATCAATGACAGAAAGATAGCTGGAAAATCACAGAATACTGAAGAGATTAAACAAGCTTCTAAATGACACATGGGTTAAAGAAATATGAAGAGATTTAAAAAAAGCATTTTCAACTGATTAAACGTTAAAATGTGTAGGATGTAGCAAAGTCAATGCTTATAGGGAAAATTACTGCACTGAAAAACATTAAAGAGAACAAATGGATGAAATAGGAAAAAAGGGGAAAAAAGACGAGAAACAGAAAGAGTGGGAAGTGGAGAGGGGACTTAAAATGCCACTTTAGACAGTGGGAGAGACAGAGAATGCCGCTGACAGTTTCTGATGATGTCTGATTGCTAACTGTCTCTTGGGCTGTGTGAGGCCAGAGCGGACTGGGATTGGGTGGGTGGACAGTACTTGGAGTCGCTATAATCTTATGGGCTCTGGTATGAATAAAACTAAGTTACACAACTGAGCAAACTCCAGGCAGGGTGAGTGGAACACACTCCAGACAGAAAGTATGGAAAATTACCCTGAGTGAATATAGGGATTTCCCAATTAAAAATAACACAAAGCTCTGCTTTATATCCACATTCAGATTTCTCTTCTTCTTGCTTGACAGAGACCTTGGAGAATGAAATTAAATATTCAGTTAAAAAAACAAAAAAGCACTGATAACATGTAAGGAAAAACTAACCTGGGGACAAAAGACTGACACTTATGAAAGAGCACACTCATGAAGAAGCCTCCATCTGACTGAAACAGAGAGAGGTGTATTTCCTGAACTCCCAGGGTGAAAGTCATAGCAAGTAGAATTTAATTTCACATGCTAATATTATACTTTTTTAGCGCAAAATTCCTAGAAAACAGAGCCAGAGGCAAAGCTTGCCTGTTACAGCTTGCATGCAATCCATGGGGAGCAGGAGTAGAGAAAAAGGGAAGAGACACAGGAAAGGAGGAAGGAAAATCAAGCATTTATTCCTGAACTAACTGCAGAAACAGGAGGAGAAATTGCCAGTTGCTCATGCAATAAGGCACACCTTCATTCAGGTTTCACAAAACCAACATACCTCTGGACATTTCAGTTGGGTAAGCAAGGATTTATCTGCCACTTTCTAATTGGTCAACATCTGCCCCATGGATAAGAACTCTCCTGAGTCCTTTTGGACTGTCTGCTTGCTCAACAGCTGTGCGAGGGGCCAGAACCCAAGGCCTCCCCGGCACTCCATAAAGGGTCCAGACAGGATGGGGAAGAGCCAACAGGACTGTAAGGCTGTTGTTCATCGCTTGTGAGGAATAAGAAGCGACCATCCTCGGCCAGAGTTCTCTTCTGAGCAAACCCCAAAGGTCTGGGAAAAGCATAAACCATGCTGAACAACAACACATACATTCCTAAAATGCAGATATAAGATTTTATCTTTATTGAGGGTGCTATATTTACAATTTTAGATAATGAAAGTATAACATTTTCAAGGGATTTGCAGACTCATTCACAACCTTGTTCTCTTGAGCCTGTTTTGTATATTTCACTATCAGAGGGTTTTCAAGAAGATC
Organism: Neotragus moschatus; assembly: GCA_006410615.1. NCBI lineage: Eukaryota > Metazoa > Chordata > Mammalia > Artiodactyla > Bovidae > Neotragus > Neotragus moschatus. The sequence continues at coordinate 25,044 of SJYA01004847.1, forward strand.
CTGTTTATAAATAGGAAAGAAAGAGTGCGTTATCATGACTCCCATGTTACACAGTGGAAAAAAGAGGTTCATGGAAATTAACCAGAGGCCACTCAAACAGCAGAAGGATGGAGTTCAGACTAAACTACAAGATCTTTCTCAACATGAGCATAACTAACACAACCGGTCAGTTTTAACATTTTAAAAGAAAATGATCCCCATCCTCCATGGGAATGAAGTGCCTTGATCAAGGTCAAAGAATTAGTCACATGAGTCCAAGCTTGGAACAGCCCTCTCCTGCGTGCAGAATTCATGGAATTCTAAATTTCTATTGCTTTTATCAAAACCCCTTTTTGGCTGCGTGCCATCCTTTTTCACAGTACTAGAACCCCAGATTATAGCAGGGCACACAGCTGCCACAAATAAAGAATACATTTCCCAGTCTCCTACCAAGAAGATGTGTCCATGTGAGTAAGTTTTGTTCGAAGAAGAGGAGCAGAAGCATTGCAGTGGGGGTGGCTTCCAGAAGCCTCCCTGAAAAGCCTGGTGCTCCTCCCTCAAACTTTGTTCCCACAAAGGAAGAGAAGGGTCTGATCGGGCACTGCAGAATATGTCCTTTCTGCTCATTTCCTCTGCTCTGCCTTCCTTGACTTCCAACATTTAGGTTCATCTCTTAAAAAGAGTTGTACATTCATGAGAACAGTTCCACGAAAAAGTTGTTATTGCAGGTATTTCCGCCTAAAGGTCTAATTTCAACAGCCAGACTGAAGGACTTCCCTAGGATACAGATGAGTGGAAAGACAAGGAAATAGAGTCAGAGAGAGACAGAGAGAGAGATACTGACTGACTGATGCAGCCCAACATGTTAGTAGTGTGGCGGCTGACAGATCCTTTACTAGGCTATCAGCTAATAAGGTATTTCCCAGTAGAGAAGTCTCGATGTGTAACTGCCGAGTGAACGAATTATAACCAGCCCCTTCTGTAACCACTGTCACATAGTTACATGGCCATCCTCTAGAACTGATCACCAACCGTATTACCTGGAACACTGAATAACTCTGTGGCCTTGGTCATCTTATCTGTCGCCTAACAGTTGGACTCAATGACTTCAGCTTACACATTCTGGAGGCAAGCAGCATATAAAGAAGTGCTCAATTACTGAAAACACAAACAGGATTATTTTTCCTGCATTGCTCTACATAAAGCTTTTCCTAGGTATACCCACCAAAAGAACCACCTCGGAGGGATGGCCATTGATGGCGTGGGCCTGCCAGCTGGCAAACAATCCCTGATATAAAAAGATCAATATCAGCAGTTGGTAAGGTAGGGATTAGTAAGAAAGAGCTACCCGTTCACTTTCAGCTACTATAATCTTAGTTGCATCTTAGTCTTATTGAACTTGGGGTTTTATACCCCAAAGATAAGAGCCAATCCCCAAAATGTCACACTAATTGCCAAGAACATGAAGAGCTTAAAGGAAGGAGAGAAAGCACCGCAGGCTGCCAGCGCTAGAAGCCGTCCACTTGGCAGCTAAGTGTGGAGGCCGGGGGGGGGGGGGGGGGCCGCAGCCACCTCTGGCCACTGGC
>SJYA01004847.1:26735-46445 GCA_006410615.1 Neotragus moschatus
GGCGCGGCGGGGGGGGGGGGGGGGGGGGGGGGGGGGGGGGGGGGGGGGAGGGGTACTGCTACTACTTGGCGACTTTCAAGCCACGTGACTTAAGCCACAAACTTCAGAATAAATCTCAGTTTTCATTCACAAAAATATACTCTTCACTGCGTGGGTTGAGTATGCAGTGCTGATTGTGCCTGAAGTTTAAACAGCTACAAATCACTTCTGCTTTATAAACAAGAAGTCTCTCTGTTTCATCCTATAAACACGATGAGCACACTTGTGAGATGTAGTCTGTGTAGTCTAGAGTCAGCGTCGCCTCTTGCGACATTACCAAAGTTACCATTCCTACAGCTCCCTGAAGTTTAGACCATATTTATAACAATGCCAACTTGGGGAGGGCTGGTCAAACCTAATGCTATTAAACCGAAATAGCCTGAAGGACTATTTGGCAGAATACATTTAGCCACTTCTTCAGATTATAGAAGTAGAAGAGAGGATAGCTGAGAAATCTCTTTTATTTTTAATGGAATGCAATTGTGCTAAAATTGAAAAACATCACTCACAAACAATGCTTAACTCTTTCTCATTTATCAAATAACATAGAAAAACTAAAAGACTTTGGTTAATAAAATGTGAGCTTAATTCCCAGGCGTGGAGTAATTCACTATTTCTCAAGAAATAATTAACAAATATTTTTAATGACAATCTTAGTCTAGTTTTGAGCCTTAGAACAACCAAGATGTTAAAGTGAACAATGAAGAAAGCTACATTAAATTTTCCCAGCAAGTGTACATAGAGCGTGATTTATGAAATAGAATTATTCTTTATCAGGGAGCTTACCAAATAGAATTAGCAAAAGTAATTTCTAAAAGCTTAGTTTTGCAGCTGCAAAAACTCCAAAATTGATTAATATGAATTTATATCATTATTTCTTCTAACTGATGCTGCTGCTTCTGCTAAGTCGCTTCAGTCGTGTCCGACTCTGTGCGATCCCATAGACGGCAGCCCACCAGTTTCCCTCGTCCCTGGGATTCTCCAGGCAAGAACACTGGAGTGGGTTGCCATTTCCTTCTCTAACGCATGAAAGTGAAAAGTGAAAGTGAAGTCGCTCAGTCATGTGCGATTCTTAGCGACCCCATGGACTGCAGCCTACCAGGCTCCTCCATCCATGGGATTTTCCAGGCAAGAGTACTGGAGTGGGGTGCCATCGCCTTCTCCATTCTTCTAACTATTAACATGCAAATCAACAGAAATATTTAGGTATTATAATTTTCATAGATTTAATATCCAAAAATACTTACTTCTGAAAGGAAGTTAAATTTTATACCAAAGGACATAATTTTCTTTCTGTGAGTTAAATGAAAAGAGTAGCCATCTGTGTGCTCTTGTCAATTATTTTTGACTCCAAGTTTTCTCTCCCCTTAACTCTTATTTGATAGCCTTTAGGTTATTCACCATGGTCATTCCAAATTAGTGAAAAGGAATGTTTTAGCCCAACCAAATCTACTTTGTATATTATTCACAATACACTTAGAGTTTATAAAAAGGTCATTTTAGTGCAAAGGCTAAGAATAGGGGTTATCTATTGGTTCTCTCTCAGAGTCCAAGGAGGACGAGGGGACCACAGAGAAAAAGATGGTTGGATGCCATCACCGACTCGACAGACATGAGTTTGAGCAAGCTCCAGGAGTTGGTGATGGACAAGGAAGCCTGGTGTGCTACAGTCCATGGGATCGCAAAGGGTCGGACAAGACTGAGCGACTGAACTGAACTGAGTGCTGCGGCAGGTGGCCCAGGATGGAGGAAGGACAGNACAGAGAAAAAGATGGTTGGATGCCATCACCGACTCGACAGACATGAGTTTGAGTGAACTCCGGGAGTTGGTGATGGACAGGGAGGCCTGGCGTGCTGCAGTCCATGGGGTCACAAAGAGTCAGCACAACTGAGCGACTGAACAACAACAACAAGATTCCAAACATCCTCTCTCTTTACCGTAAGTCCAACCTTAAGTTCAATAAATTTAAGTTGAATAAAATAAATTTAGAACAGCCTAAAGGTACAATTTAAAACCCTAAGACTCAAAAAGCTCTAATGTAATCCCATAAAGAAACACATACACACACATCCTGCTACATGTTCTCTAAAGAGTGGCATTGGTTGAAAAGGGATTCTGTCGCTTCTTATAAAATGATCCCTTGACCTGAAACCACGTTATTCAAACGCTTCTGGTATCCTGGAGGGATGAGCACAGGAGGGAAACCCAAGGTGAAGGAAATAATGTACCAGTTCTTCCAGCTGCTTGTAAAATCTGAGTATTTCACATAGTGGCCACCTGCTCTCCAACTCCAGTTGAGGAAACAGCAGAAAGAAATGGACTACACCTGAGTTATTCAGGTTAGTAATAGGGAAGAATTTTTAAAGTACTTAGTATATCTGACGATGCTGGTAGGCATGAGGTACTAACAGCTAATAAATAGGACTGAGTGGGCCAGGAATCTTCCCTCTGAGAGCTCAGTCACGAGGTTTACATGGAAAGCCAGAGATAAAAAAAGTGCTTCTGTTTTACGGGTAAAGAAAATCAATAGCTAACTTGACAGTAAAGGGAATTATGGTGACTGACTAGAACCCTGGAATTTTAAGACTTGTCTAGAAGCAATTACAAGTCCTTCTCTGACAATATTATTTTCTTCTTCACTTGGTTCTAGACAGATGTCATACATAATCAGTTCCATTTATATTTACAAAAATGACTTCTTTTTATCATACTTTCTAAACACAGGGCTCAGACACCAAATTTGACAGTGTGGATCAGGGATAAGCCTACAGCATCATTTTTTTTAATAGCCTGAATCAATCAATATAAAACAACTTACGAATTAGTAAACAGAATATTCAAGAAACTGACTGCTGATTCAGATCAGGAGCCACAAAGCATCTGTTTTCAGAGCAACAGATTACTCTGAGAATACAGCTAGCTTACCCCACCATGCTAGTTCAAAAATACATACAATGAAAAGCATATCTTTTAGGTACTTCCATTGCTGTAACTTGTTCAGCCTCTGCTCACATTACACAGGGCTTTTGGTTCAGGGCTTTTTATTATATACATTTTTTTTTTCTTTACTGCTTTTCTCTAGGAATGATCTAGGAAAGGCTACCCTTCCTTTCCAAACACTCTGATTTATTCATTCAACGAATACTGAGCAATTAGGTCTCTAGGGGACAAACATGAGCAAGACATACTGTGTATGTTTAAGACCCGAATAGTTTAGGGGTAAAGGGACAAAGTAAAGCAAAAAATAAAATGCACTAGTCAGACAAAGGGGGCCAGTACACAATCAATGTAAATCAAGACATGGGTCAGGACCAAAAATTATTTGACTACTTCAAAGTGCAAAGAGGCTATTTGGGAGTTAAATCACGGCTGCCAAAGAATAAGATTTTTGCACATGCTGAAAAGTTTTAGACCCTAAAAACTATGCTTTGTATCATTTGTAGATTTTTATTTGGAGGGAGGTTTCTTGGGCTCCAAAATCACTGCTGATGGTGACTGCAGCCATGAAATTAAAAGATGCTGGTTCCTAGGAAGAAAAGCTACGACCAACCTAGACAGCATACAAAAAGCAGAGACATTACTTTGCCAACAAAGGTCCATCTAGTCCAAGCTATGGTTTTTCCAGTGGTCATGTATAGATGTGAGAGTTGGACTATAAAGAAAGCTGAGCACCAAAGAATTGATGCTTTTGAACTGCTGATACTGGAGAAGACTCTTGAGAGTCCCTTGGACTGCAAGGAGATCCAACCAGTCCATCCTAAACGCCATCAGTCCTGAATGTTCATTGGAAGAACCAATGCTGAAGCTGAAACTCCAATACTTTGGCCATCTGATACAAAGAAGTGACTATTTAGAAAAGACCCTGATGCTGGGAAAGATTGAAGGCAGGAGCAGGGGACAACAGAGGATGAGATGGCATCACCAACTCGATGGACATGAGTTTGAGCAAGCTCCAGGAGTTGGTGATGGACAGGGAGGCCTCGCGTGCTGCAGTCCATGGGGTCACAAAGAGTTGGATATGACTGAGCAGCTGAACTGAACTTAGGGAGAGAGAAAGATCAGATTTATTTTAAGTGATATTTCTCTGGCAGCAAAATGAAAGAAGCATTTGAGAGTGGAAGTAGAGCCAAGAAATAACTGGGGCCTGAATTAAAAAAAAAGAAATACAGAAGTATTACCAATTCAGGAAATCACTCATGACTTGGTGACTGTATGGACATGAGGGATGTCAGCACGTGTGAATGAACACAAAGTTGGGGGAAAAACACGGCTTTGTCTAAGAATTAAGACAGGAAATCTTCAGATTGCTCCCTTTCCCTAAACACCCACATCCATGTGTCTTATGATTTTTGCCTTCAAAGTATATTTCAAAACTTCCCCTTCTAGATTTCAAGTTCACTGTAATAATTTAAGGCCTTCAGGTCTACCAGCTAAACTTCCAACTAATTAGCACTGACCTGGTCTTCCGGTAGATAGTATTATTGTTCCTACCAGTTATCCATATTTCAGTTAGAATAATTAATCTAAAACACAATTTTTACTATCACATTTCCCTAGGTAAATTTTCCCAACACTACAATAAGACCTTTGGTAATGCAGCACCAACATAGCTCTCTGATTTCATCTCCAACACTTCCAACTTCATATTTTATGTTCTGGGACATTCTCCAGGATGAATCACATGCTAGGCCACAAAACAAGTCTAAGTAAATTTAAGAGTGCACTCATAACAAGCATCCTTTTTTACCACAATGGTATGAGACAGGAAATCAACTACAGGGGAAAAAACACAAACATCTGGAGTCTAAAAGATATGCTAGTAAACAACCAATATGTCACTGAAGAAATCAAGAGAAAATTTTAAATTATCTTGAAAGAAAAAAAAAAAAAACACCTTGTGGTAAATGAAAATGAAACAGAAACACAATGTTCCAAAATCTATGGGATACAGAAAATGCAGTTCTAAGGAGGACGTTTATAGTGACACGAGCCTAACTCAGGAAACAAACAAACAAACAAATTAAAATAAACTAACCTTACACCTAAAAGAACTAAGAAAAGAAGAACATGCAAGACCAACTATGACACGCCCCCAACGAGCCTCATATTTTACCACAAAAAGCTGAAAGCATTTCCTCTTAAGATCAGAAACAAGCTAAGAGTGACCAGTCTCACCACTTTATTCAGTACAGTATGCAATTCCTAACCATAACAATCAGAGAACCCTGGGAAAGCTAGTCAGATACATATAAAAGAGTTACACATAAATGAATGACTTTAAATAAATTCAAATGGATTAAAGACTTAAACATAAGGCCCGAAATCATGAAACTTCTAGAAGAAAACAGGTAGTACACTCTTTCACATTGGTCATAGCAATATATTTTTTAATCTGCCTCCAAATGGGACTAGATCAAACTATTAAATAGCTTTTGCACAGAGAAGGAAACTATCAATAAAACAAAAAGGCAGCCAACTGAAAGGGAGAAGCTATTTGCAAATAATATATATGATTAGGGGTCAATATCCAAAATATATAAAGAATTCATATGATTCAATATTAAAAAGAAATCTGACTTTAAAAAGGGCAGATCTAAATAGACATTTCCCCAAGGGAGACACAGAAAAAGGTGCTCAATATCACTAATTATCAGAGAAGTGCATATCAAAGTCTCAATGACACATTTTCTCACACCTCTTAGGATGACTTATCATCAGAGAGACAACAAATAACAAGTGCTGGTGAGAGTGTGGAGAAAAAGGAAATGCTAGGGCACTGTTGTTGGTAATAACAAATAGGTGCAGCCCCCGATAGAAAATAGTATAAGGTTTCCTCAAAAAATTCAAAATAGAACGACCGTATGATCAAGCAATTTCACATCTGGGTATTCACCTGAAGAAAACAAAAGTACTAATTAAAAAAGATATATGCACAGTGTTTACTGCTGCATTATTTATAACAGCCAAGGTGTGGAAGAACTCTTAGTGTCCATTAATACACAAGTAAAGTTAGTGTGTGTGTGTATGTATATGTATGTGTGTGTGTGTGTGTGTGTGTGTGTGTGTGCATGTGTGCTCAGTTGTGTCTGGCTCTTTGCAATTCCATGGACTGTAGCCCACCAGACTCTTCTGTCCATGGAATTTTCCAGACAAGAATACTAGAGTGGGTTGCCATTTCCTACTCCAGGGGATCTTCCTGACGGAGGGATTCAACCCACATCTCCTGCATCTTCTGCACCGGCAGGCAGATTCTTTACCATTGAACCACCTGGGAAGCATATATATATGTCATATAAATATATAATAGAATATTGAAGTGAAGTGAAGTTGCTCAATCGTGTCCGACTCTTTGCAACCCCATAGACTATAGCCTACCAGGCTCCTCTGACCATGGGATTTTCCAGGCAAGAGTACTAGAGTGGGTTGCCATTGCCTTCTCCAGAGGATCTTCCTGACCCAGGGATCGAACCTGGGTCTCACTTAGACATAAAAAAGAAATCTTGCCAATTGCAAGAACATGGGAAGATATTGAAGTTTCCACACTAAAATATGAAATCTATAAAACAGAACAAACAAAATTTAAAAAGACTCACAGATACAAAGAACAAAATGGGAGGTGCCGCAGGGAAGGTGGTAGGGGGCTGGGCAAACAACTGAAGAGGACTAAGAGGTACAAGCTTCCAGTCATGAAATAAGTCACAGCAATATAGTGTAACAGCATAAGGAGTAAGGCCAATAACAATGTAGTAATCTTTTACAGAAACAGATGGTTAGTAGACTTCTCTTGATCATTTCATAATATGTTTAGATGTTGGAATCACTGTGTTATGCCTCTAAAGCTAATATCATACAGTACAACAAGTATATTTCAATTAAAAAATTAAAGGAAAATCTGTCTCTGGATTCCTCAGAACTGTCTTTATCAGAGTGCTACCTTTATTGCTTAGTTCCCTAAATCTGGGTCATCTCCCCATCCTTTGGATTTTGTGTCTTATTTCTTCAAATTTGTTTCTTACCATCCTATTCCTTTCCTGACTTGACTTCAGCCAGAAAACGTCAAGTTTTTAAGCCTTCTGAATATGGTTAAGTCCTAAAAGCTGGCCTTGACTATCTGTCACTAGACACAGATCTGAGAAACTGGACCCTGAGGAATGGCCAGAACATGGAAAGATGGACAAGGAAGGATAACAATTAAGTCAAAGAAATGAGGAATACATGCATACAAGTGCATACATGAACTAACTAAACGCACTGCTAGAAGTGAGGAAAGACTGAAGGGAACATACAGACTTTGTGAGGGCTAGTTTGATTTTCATCTTTCAGAAAAAAAAAAAAAACTTTAAATATCTATAGGGTAATAATAAAAGAGAACTGGATTAAATCTGAAAACCAGAGTGTAGATCAGACCACTTATTAAATGCACTAACAAAGGGAAAGTTTCTTAACCTCTCTGATCTTCACTTTTCTCTTACTGCCTAACACATTCATCTACCTCAGTGGTTCATTAAACGTTCACTAAACACTATGGTCTCTAACTATATGATTTAAGACATAGCTTTATTTCAAAGATCTTATTTTCAAATAGAGGAGAGAATTCAGTATGTATATTTCCATAAAGCACAATAGAAATTTCTATGGCAAATACCATAATAGAAATTTTGATGGAACCCAGAGGATAAAAGACTGTATTCTGAAGTGAAAAATACCACATCCAATAGATTTTCACACATTATAAAAATACGATGATATTAGAACTATACAACCAACACCAGTGTGACCATCATCACTAAAAATACCAGCTGTTGCTGCTGCTGCTAAGTCACTTCAATCATGTCTGACTCTGTGAGACCACATAAACAGAAGCCCACCAGGCTCCCCCGTCCCTGGGATTCTCCAGGCAAGAACACTGGAGTGGGTTGCCATTTCCTTCTCCAATGCATGAAAGGGAAAAGTGAAAGGGAAGTTGCTCAGTCACGTCCGACTCTTAGCAACCCCATGGACTGCAGCCTACCAGGCTCCTCTGTCCATGGGATTTTCCAGGCAAGAGTGCTGGAGTGGGGTGCCATTGCCTTCTCTGGAATACACCAGCACTCTTCTTCATATCAGGAAGAACATACTCTTGCTTCTTCTACAATATTACATATTTTTGAAGAACCCTACTAAATCCTTTTTACTCTGTAAACAATTGGCGTCAACTATTTTTATAATTTTAAAAGGTAAACTATTTGGAATGTTACTTTAAGCCATTTTATGATAAAACAAAAAACTGGTTCCATTTAGTCAACAGAATCCTTTTAAACGCCATGAAACTATTGGTAATTTGCATTTTCCACAGGCACTTAAAATATACTTTAATAAGTGACCAAAAAATGCCAGTGCTAGAAGGAAAAACAATGTGTACAACTACAAGAAAACCTGCACACATTCCCACACACATTCACAGCGTGCTCCATTTTGTTTTAGGTCAACTATTCTACTCTTATCTATGCAATGCTTCATAAAATCCAAGTTTTCTCTAAAATATGTCTCAATTGTCATTTTGAGGGCACTTTTACAAAGATTGAAATGATCATTATGGACAAAAAGTTTGGTGTAGCCTGCGGATATATGTCAAGCTAAATTATGGAAAAGCATTGAAAAGGGAAAGGCTGTTTTTCATGGCAAAGACAGTGAAGCCCTAAATGACATGTGTGGCATTAAACGTCACGGTGAAGGGTACCTTCTTATTTAAAATGCTTCCATGTCTCTCTGTCTTAACCCTTTTCACCCTGAGGAAGGTTCTATTAGTCTGAAAACAGCTTTCAAAGAAAAAACAGAAGAAAGAAAGAAATGAAAAAGCACTGCTAAATAAGATATGGCACTTGAGAGGGTAACAGAGAGCAGTTTTATAAAGCTCACTGCCATCAGATAGGTTCTGTCCACGACTGGACAGAGAGATTGGAACTGTGATGTGAGACACAGGCCAAGGCTCACAAGGTATGAGCCTAGAATCATCAGTTCCAACTGTCCTGGAGCGGGCTCTCCACGCTTTAGCCCCGCTTCTATCAACCACTGCATATGGGCTGCCTGAATGTGTCCTTACCCAAGAGAGACCCGCGAGGTGGGAAGAAGCTGACAGCCGTGGGTGTCTGCTCATGACAGAACTCCAACAGCAGGGACAGCAATTCCCCACCGAAGAGGGATCTGGGTGGTGCATCTCACATCTATCACTTGACTTCACGCAGTTATATTGCATCATAGCCCACATCTTAGGCAAAGGCTTCAAATTTTGAGCTAGAAAAGGCCCAGGGAAATCATCTAACCTCATTTCAAAAGGTGGAAAACAAAGACTGAAGGGTTCAAGGGGTTTGAATGAAGGTGAGGAGAGAGATCTCATCTCTGATGGGATAAATATCTGGTGGCATATGGTGGAGAACAGGATTAGATTCCATCAGCTCTATATGAGCCTGGAGAAGGGAAGCTACGGAGATCCAGAGGGGAGCTTCCTAAGAACCTGGTCTTCACAGTTGAAGTCAACGTGTGGCCAGTATTCAAAACGAGACTAGGTCCATAACAACTTAAATGTTCAATAAAGAACTTCCACACAGAGCTGTGGACAGCCGAAATGAATGCCTCTGAGGAATGTCTTCCCCTCTGGCCTGAGCAGAAGACAGGGTGAGTACTAATGTAGGAGCCTGGAAAGGGTGTGGCAGACAAGTGGTTGGACTACATGGTAAGACCCCATTTGGGAGCTGCCATGACTCAAAATCCAAGTCTCCTAATTCCTAATTAGTGCTTTTCTTTTAAACTACCCAATTTAACATGGTACCAAAAGAAATCTTCGTTCTAAATCAAGGGTAATCTACATAAAGTATAAAACTGAGTGTTCTGCCCACTACAATTTATTTCTTCTCAAAAACGTTAAACCATTACTACAATCTTGCAAATACCTACCATCTTACTGTTAATCGTAACAAAGCTACTCTGATTAATCTCTTATGATTTCTAATGATTAATTTTTTATAATTTATAATATAATTTCTTATAATTTATAATTTTCAATACAATGCATAAGGTATCAATCATTGAAATAATATGTAACCCCCGAACAGGAACATGGGCTTCATTCTGATCTGTAAAATTAGTCCAGATACAAAAGCAAATTCTTTGTGACCAGCATTAAAAAATTAGAAGGAATAAAGAGTTACTCCCAAAAGTCATGGGATAATTTCTAAACCAACGAACAGCAAAAGGGAGTATCTTTCTAAAAATTTACAAAATTAAGCAATCAGAGAACTCTACAGTTTGAAGAAAACTAAGAGGTCATTTAGTTCACTCTATAAAGAAAAGTATTATTCCATATTCCCTACAGATGATTAGTCAGCCTCTGCAGGAACTTTTTGCCTCACTATTTTTCAAGAAAGTCAGTTCCCTGTAGGATAGCTATGTTTTTTAGATTAAAATAAATCACAAGAAAAAAATGCTTGTTTTGAAAAAGGACAAGCTGGAAATAAGTTCATTATAATGGAAAAGAATAATAGCTAACAGTTGAATAATACTTCAGGATTTCACAAAACATTTCACATTAGAAAATTCATCTGATTCTTTCAAAACACAAAGAGATGGCGATGAGAGGTATTTTTTGATACTAACTTTCCCAAAGTTATCCAACTTTAAAGCTTTAAAATAAAAAAGAATGCAGCCATCAGAACTTTTAATGCAAGAGATGCTACCCATTGAAAGAGGTTAAGTAAAAGCTCAACTTGTCCTCTTGGCTTTAAACTTACTCCACTGAGAACTGTTTAAATCACAGTGCTTTTAGAGAGAAGCAATGCACTTATTTTCCCAAAGTACTTAATTAGTTCTTTTTGTAGAAGTTTGAAAAGGATTTACCTTCAGTAATTTGAACTATGTCTGCATAAATGTATACATGCATTTTGATTCCAATCATCTTATCTGATTTAAAATATGTTATTAATTCTTGCAGTTGCATTTATTCCTGGGCAAAAAAATTATAAAAATCCAGTCTGACGTTTTTTAGACAATGCACTTTTTGTTCTATTTATTATAATTAAGCCCAAGTACTTACATGTGATAAGTCAACAACAAAACATGTTAAAGAAGTTAACAGAAATGTAGTGTTACAAAGAAACTCATTATGAATTGGACCTCATAAAGCCAATTTTGAATAAATATACTCAAGCTCAAATACAAAGGTTTTTGCTTTTTTTTGTTTTTTAAGTGGAAGTTAGGACAAAAGCATTTGATATTCCAGTGAAAATAACGAGATTGATTTAATCTGATTCAGTGGGAAATGGAATTTGATGCTTGCTCGGCTTAAGCTTTAAGACAGCAGGGTAAATGATATATAAATAATCAAAGCCAACGGTTGACATGAAACATTCGGTAAGATTCTATAGGGAATCAACCTGGGATAACATAACAAACATATTTAGCTCCCTACACTTTCTGGCACCAATACAGATGGTGAAATCATAGGACCCAATCACTGAATTAACTTAATTTGCCCCAATGCCCTGTCTGGCATAAGGAAAACAGCTGCTGCTAAATTTTCTTAGGCTTGTATGACAGGGCACAGCAGAAGAACCAGAGTTTTCAAGTCTATCAGAATCCACATCCCAACTCCATCATCTGATAAATTCTGCCTCATCTTTCTATGACCAAACCAGGACATCTTTGCGTGGTGCCGGATCTAGCTGGCAACTGTTGAATGTGCCACATACTCAGTGAGGAAGGAAAAATACTCTGCGGTGAGAAAGTAACTCCCACACTGACACTCAGGCTCACTGCCAGGGAAAAGCAGGCAGGGAGAACTGGCTTCATTTGAATCTGTGATGACACTCAACCCCAAAATTTCATATTGTCACCGTCATATGACCACCCAGGCTCTCAGTCTTCCTGGGCATTTTTAAGATTTGCTGCTTTTAACATTCTTCCTGGGGCGGGGCCTTGAAGAAGGATTCAGCTCAGTTTGTACCATAATATAACTCAGTATTTCTCAAATCCACAGATTGCTTTATCTGATTGTTAGTTCTTGAGAGGTAAGTGCCCAGAAAGGATTTGGAGATCCTCTGAAATATGAACAATAAATGTCACTAAAGTCATAATGCAAAAGAAACTTGAGAGGCAGGACCAGGGGATAGAACTCAAATGAAATGGCAAATGAAGTGCTAAAAATCTATTTTGTTTCATCAATGACATTTTCATTTTTGTGATTTCGTCATCTAATGATTCCATTTTGGCTTCTATTTAACATTTCTGTATCAATTTACTAGCTAGCATTAAATGATTACTTTCACCGTCTTTTGAGTTTATTGGGCATATAGAATTGTTTATGAAGTTGAATTTCTAACTTTGAAATGTTAGCCCCCTAAAAATAAATACAACAGAATGAGAGAAAGAAGGCTGCATCAAAGCCTTGAGTTGGATCTGGGGACATTCACAGTCAATGGATGTACGTGGCATATTGTTTTTTAATATGGACCAGTTTTAAAGTCTTTATTAAATTTGTAATGACATTGCTTCTATTCTATGTTTTGGTTTCTCCGCTATGAAAGATGTGGGATCTTAGTGCCCTGACCAGGGATCGAACCCACACCCCGGCACTGGAAGGCGAAGTCTTAACCACTGGATGGCAGGGGAGTCCCTGTGCAGCATATTTTAAACCACTACCATCAACAACAAAAAGCCTACTGCTCTTAAGACAAGTTTTAACTTTTAATTACTATTGTGGTTATAAATTTTGCTGAGACAATAACTTTAGCAATTTATAGTAACCAGAAAAAACCAACTGGTACCAATCCCAGGTTGGTAGGTTTTATGTTACAATCAAGGAACTAAGCAACTACACAGTATATCCTATAATGAGGACATAGTGGTAAGACCACACATAAAGGCATGACTAAACGGAACAAAGTGAAGAAAATGAAAGGGCCTGTGCAGGAGTGGGAACAGCCACAAATTTCTCATTCTAATTATGCCTGCTGCTGCTGCTGCTAAGTCACTTCAGTTGTGTCTGACTCTGTGTGACCCCATAGACAGCAGCCCACCAGGCTCCCTCATCCCTGGGATTCTCCAGGGAAGAACACTGGAGTGGGTTGCCATTTCCTACTCCAATGCATGAAAGTGAAAAGTGAAAGGGAAGTCACTCAGACATGTCTGACTCTTCGTGACCCCATGGACTGCAGCCCACCAGGCTCCTCTGTCCATGGATTTTCCAGGCAAGAGTACTGGAGTGGGGTACCATCGCCTTCTCCACTAATTATGCCTAAAGTAGTATTAAGGATGAGTTTTAAGGGTGACAACCATGCACAAACTATTGTCATAAATATAAAATTACTGGCGTCAAAATGTTCAGTATTGTACAGACAGGATAAACTACCCTGGATATTATCTTATAAAAATATTCTGCACTCAGAGAACCACACTCACCTCTAGGGCTATGCAGGTACCTCACAAAGACCCACAGAGAGTCCTACCTTCCCTTCTGTTGACCCCAAGGATTAAGCCTGTCCCTTGTTCTTAATTAAGTATTTTTATCAGCAATCTTCATCTCCCAAATCAAACATCCAGTTCCTCAGTCTTCACTATTTTGCTATTAGTGAGCCAATAGACATGCTATATCAACACCAGCATTTTATATTGTCTTGCTCTGTGCCAAGCTCTCGAGCTATCAAACTGAATAAATAATCTGTCTTCCAGGAGCTCAGTCGGGAAATGAAGGTGGAGATGTAGGAAGATAAATTGCAGCCTGGCTCGGAGGCTGCATGTTGAGCAAGAGAGTTCAGTGACTACTAAAGCCCATTGACTCCAAGACTAAGAGGCGATCTTAAAATTTGAGCCCAAAAGATTTTAGTTTTTAACCCTTTTGCCAGATGATTTTCTCACCTGAAAACCATACTAAAGACAGAGGGGAAAAAAATGGCAAAGAAGAGGAAGGAGACCCAAAGCAAGCTAGAAGAGAGGAGAAAGGGGGTGATTATCAACACTTAGGAAAAGCAGTCCCTTGGGACAGCAAGGAAATCAAACCAGTGAATCCTAAAGAAATCAACCCTGAATATTCATTGGAAGGACTGATGCTGAAGCTCCAATACTTTGGCCACCTGATGTGAAGAGCCAACTCATTAGAAAAGATCCTGATGCTGGGAAAGATTGAGGGCAGGAGAAGGGGGCGACAGAGGATGAGGTGGTTTGATGGCATTACTGACTCAGTGCACGAGTTTGAGCAAGCTCCGGGAGTTGGTGATGGACAGGGAAGCCTGGTGTGCTGCGGTTCATGGGGTTGCAAAGAGTCGGCCACGACTGAGCGAGTGAANGGGCAGGAGAAGGGGGCGACAGAGGATGAGGTGGTTTGATGGCATTACTGACTCAGTGCACGAGTTTGAGCAAGCTCCGGGAGTTGGTGATGGACAGGGAAGCCTGGTGTGCTGCGGTTCATGGGGTTGCAAAGAGTCGGCCACGACTGAGCGAGTGAACAGCAACAACAAGAAAAGCAGGGAGGAAAAAAACTCCTGTAACATAGCCAGGGAAGGAGGAGAGAAATCAAAACTAACCAAACATCATGAGCTCAGGGTCTGCAGGAATGTAAGTGACGAAGCAGAAAACGTAAATTGGGGGACTGAGGATGGAAGGTAAGAATCAGACCAAAAGGAATGGTGATACCACAGTCTGCAATCTTCTGCCCCAAGAAGAAACCCCCAGCAACACTGGTGAGCACTTAATATCTTTACACACATGCGTGTGCATGTATGCACACACACACACACACACACACAGCCCTTCTCTGAAGGAGCTGACAGCTACAACCCAGCCAGAGATGATGGTGGTACAAGCAGACAACTTCACATACATGCGGAACTGACAATTAAGCACACAAGCTGGGAAAAATAATTTTCATAGATATCTCCTGAGTCATCTCTCTGAAGCCAATTAATTACTGCAAAATCCCGGGATAATCCCCAACATAGAGAGGACCTCATCAGAGCCACAGATCCCCAGGAAGTGACGCAGAACAGTGCCTTTTAAACTTTGTCCTGTATTTGAATTAACTAGAAATCTTGTTACAATGAAGATACTAATTCAACAAGTTTGGAGTGGGACCAAAGATTCCGGATTTCTATTAAGCTCTGAGCTGATGCTGCTGGGCAGCGGCTTGAATGAGAAGAATATGAAGAACCCTTTCTCTTCTGCTACAAAATAGAAAATTGATGACAGGAGCAGAAAGGATCAGCCCAGATTATATGAATACAATCTAAAGGGAGGCAGTTTAAAGTGAGGCCAAGGAAAAGCTGGAATTAGTCCACTGCTGGAACAGAATGAATGGGAATTGACATTTATTAAGCATCAGTTTTCTACCTGGCACGTTTACACACATTCACTCTCACAAATTCTGGGAAGAATGGGATTCTCCTTTTATTGTCATGAATGTTTAGGAACTGTCCTAAAGTTAATAAATTCATCAAACCAAGGTCTACCCGACTCAAAAGCCTTTCTCCTCTAAAACAACTGACTCTGAAAAGTCGAATTCAGGATACAGCCAATCTTGAGGCAGGAATTTTAAGGAGAAACCATGTAAAGCTTCAGCCTCTCTTTCCTAAACCTGAAGTCCTACAGGGTAACTAAAGGAAATGCAATTAAAGATTCCATTGCAAAATTCTAACATACAGAGTAAACTTACAAGAGCATATACAGTAAATACCCTAGAGCCAAAAAGTAAACACAAATTTGCTTCCCAAAGGAGACTTGTTCTTCAAGGTAAATATTAAAACCAAAACTGCCCCAAAGCCTAAACAAGGTAAGCAGCACAGTAGACCAGAAAATACAAAAAGAAAATTTACAAAGTATCAATGTATCTGAGTTTTAATTTTCAAAATAGAATACTGTCCTTTCAGATTTGATGTAGTCCACACCACATCAAGAAACACTACCCAAATACTATTTTACACTCTAATTCTAATGGATTAAAAAATATATACACAAGAATTTAGCTTAAAGAGACAGTACATCTCACAATGAGCTCACCAGCATTACCAGCTGGGACCAGTTAACCACATTTACCAAATAAGGCAAGTTTTTTTCAATGCTTAAAATCTTTCTACAGTGAGCTCACTTCACTTCTCACTGGGTTTCTAAAGTAATTGTAGAGGTCATCTCTCCACCTCAGGGCCAGTAAATCACCAGGCTCTCCATGCAAACAAAGGCACATAGTCTCTGGAGAGCATTCGGTTTGGCTTTATTACTGACTGTATACAGAAGAAAAAGACACAAAATCTACTCTAAAGGCAGAACAGCAGGAAGCTGTATGNAGTAATTGTAGAGGTCATCTCTCCACCTCAGGGCCAGTAAATCACCAGGCTCTCCATGCAAACAAAGGCACATAGTCTCTGGAGAGCATTCGGTTTGGCTTTATTACTGACTGTATACAGAAGAAAAAGACACAAAATCTACTCTAAAGGCAGAACAGCAGGAAGCTGTATGAAGCAAAATCTATGCATAAAATCAGTGAGAGCTGCTTACCATTGTGAATAAAAATGGCAGATCTTACTTTAATATATTTGTCCAGTTGCAGAACATGCTTCTTGTTATCTAGGACTGAGTCTACACAAACATATCCACAAATTTTAATAATCTTGGTTAAAAAATGAATCATCTTATCTGCAGAGTCCTCCCTCCATTTTTCCCCATTGAATTGACTGTTTTTGTATAGTGTAACTGTGCACATGGACAACAGAAAGTTAAATCTATGATAAAGTTTATCACATTCCTACTTAAAATGACACTCTCAGGAGAAGGGGTGCCCACCCTCTGTAGCAGTTCATGCTTGTATTTGAAACCTAAACAAAAGCCTGCAATTGTAAGTGGTTTTGACTTGGCCTTGTCTTAAGTATTTAAATACATTCTCCTTCAGATGTAATAAAGATTTTTCATCTTCTTCTTATAAATGGCCTGTGTGCCAAACCATAGCCATAAACTGAGCATATGTACTTGGCTTCAAAGGTAAGATACTCACAAAAAGATAACTACACTTCATATAAAAACTCTGGTTTGTGTTATAAACATGACTTTTAGTCACTTGCCCATAGGGTCACAAAGAGTCAGACACGACTGAAGTGAGTGAGCACAAGCACACATGTGCTGAAGGTCACGCCCAATTTTATCTTGTTAAAAATTCCGTAGTGTTCCAACCGAGGAAGCTGAATTATGCTACTCATGCCAACTCTGTGATATCAGAGAAGGTCTTGCATTTTGGGGTTTTGTTTATTTTTATTGAAGTATACCTGATTTACAATGTCATGCTAGTTGCAGATGTACAGCACAGTTACTCAGTGATACATAAATGTTTATTCTTCCTCAGGTCCTTTTCCCTTACAGGTTATCATAAAATATTGAGTATAGTTCCCTGTGCTCTACAGTAGGTCCTGGTTGTTATCTATTTGGTATCTATATTATATATATATATATATGTTATCTATTTTATGGATAGTAGTATATATATGTTAATCCCAAACTCCTAACTTATCCCTCCCCATGCTCTCACTTTTAGTAACCATAAATTTGCTTTCTATGTCTGTGGGTCTATTTCTGTTTTGTAAATAAGTCCATTTGTATACTTTTTTTAGATTCCACATATAAGTGATATGACATTTGTCTTTCTCCAGCTGATTTATTTCTCTTAGTATGATAACCTCTAAGTCCATCCGTGTTGCTACAAATGACATTATTTCTTTCTTTTTTATGGCTGAGTAGCATTCCATTGTGTGTATATTATACATATTGTTTTATATATCATATCGTCTCTGATCATTCACCTGTTGGTGGACATTTAGGGTGCTTCCATGCCTTGGTTATTGTAAATGGTGCTGCTATGAACATTGGGATTCATGTATCTTTTCAAATTATGGTTTCCTCCAGAAGGTTCCATTTGAATGAAGACTTAACAGACTGCAGAGGTAAAAAACAAAATCTGTCTCCGGCTTTAGACCAAGGTCATATGCACGCGTGCGTGAATGTGTGCTAAGTTGCTTCAGTTGTGTCCGACTCTTTGCGACCCCATGGACTGTAAACTGCCAGACTCTTCTGTCCATGGGACTCTCCAGGCAAGAATACTGGAATGGGTTGCCATTTCCTCCTCTAAGGGATCTTCTCCACCCAGGGATTGAATCCATTTCTCCTGCAGCTCCTGAATTGCAGGCAAATTCTTTACCGCTGAGCCACCAGAGAAGTCACTTGGAGAAGGAAATTGCAGCCCACTCCAGTATTCTTGCCTGGAAAATCCCATGGATCTTGGAGCCTGGTAGGCTGCCGTCCATGGGGTCTCAGTGTAGTGTTCTAATAAAACTTTAATTATAGGCACTGAAATCTGAATGTCATATAATTTTCACTTATCACAAAATATTATCCTTAATTTTTCAAAAGCCATTTAAAAATATAAAACCACTTATAGTTTGTGGGAAAGAGACAAGGCCAGACTTGGCTCAGTTTGCAAATCCTTAAACATAAAGAATAAAAAGTATATTCTCAGCTCAAGAAAGGAAACAAGGAACACCCTTAAAGTCTTCAGGGTGGAAAGCATCGTAAGGTAGAATGGAAGAACNAAAATATAAAACCACTTATAGTTTGTGGGAAAGAGACAAGGCCAGACTTGGCTCAGTTTGCAAATCCTTAAACATAAAGAATAAAAAGTATATTCTCAGCTCAAGAAAGGAAACAAGGAACACCCTTAAAGTCTTCAGGGTGGAAAGCATCGTAAGGTAGAATGGAAGAACCTGGGTCTCCACTGCAAAACTTGCTCTGAGCTGGCACTGGTGCAGAAAAGTTGGCAAAACCCCTCACAGGAGGGTAGGCTCACATCCTCCTGTGCCTCCCTTCCTTGGGGAACTTGGTAAGAGCATAATTCACAGACAGAGAGATTAAGTTTCTCATTCCCAAAGGGAAGGGCAGAAGTAAATTTAAAAAGGAAACACGTTGCAGACTGGAGAACTATACTGACTTGAAAAGCATTACAATGGCAACAGCTACTGAATCAAGGCAGAAGATGAAAAAGGCAGTGCCAGAAAGAAACTGGAGGGTTAACAAAGAGGCTCCTCTGTGAACTCCATGGGAAAGATCAGGACTCCAGCGGTTTGTAATGTGCTGAAGCGTAGTCAGCGGGAGTTTACAGTCAAAGACCTTTGTGATCTCCCACAGGCTTGAGGTTGTCTTCTCTGGTGCCCTCCTGCTGGTGAGATCCTCTATTCCAAGCCTTTATGGCAGGCGGTACAGAGGCATGATTCTGGAGGCCCTGATGGTTTAACCAAATATATCCTGCATATTCTACTGAAGATGTTGATAAATTATTAACGGATAGTGTGTTCTCTCTGACTCCGCCTCTCACAATGCTCGCAAACTATCTTCTTGAAATACAGATTCAAGGTTCAACTGGTGTCATGAGAACAGGGTCACGATCAGGGACATGTGCCTTAGAGCCCAACTGCCTGGGTTCAACCTCTGCTTTGTTGCACACTAGCTACCAAATTGGGAAAGGAGTATGTCAAGGCTGCATACTGTCACCCTGCTTCTTTAACTTCTATGCAGAGCACATCATGCGAAATGCCAGGCTGGAGGAAGCACAAGCTGGAATCAAGATTGCCAGGAAATATATCAATAACCTCAGATATGCAGATGACACCACC